>CM046859.1:21143072-21385792 GCA_025617745.1 Heliocidaris erythrogramma
AGACGATCGTGAGAATCAGTAACAATTGTTAACTTGTTCACTTATGTACGCATCCACTTGTCGAGTTGGTTTCAATATCAGAATCGAAGATTGAGCCCTACTTTTCCCCCTATAACTTTCTTGATTTTTTCCCTCATTTTTCTTCGGTATCTTTCAGAAATCTTCACAAAGGTAGAAGCGATGTTAAGTTGGAAGATCATCTTTATGGGAGGGTTAACATTACTCGCGAGAAGAGGGTAAGGGAGAGGTGGTAAAAGGGAGAGAGCGAAAGAGGGGGGAAATGGAAGGCGTGGTGTTTGGTTCTTGTGTTAGGAGGAGGCTTGTAGGTGTACACAGCAGTACATGTTGTCCCGGTCGATCCCCGGTAGGCGCCCGCTCGGGTGCGAGAAAGACGATCCCTCCGTTTCGATTCTAAGCCCACGTGCTCCTTGAGTTTCGAGCCAACAAGAATCCGAGATGTTACGCTTTCCAACATCCTCCTGGTCGCCATCCCAACATGGTGCTCTCCTCGCACCTGCCCCGATCACGATACCCTAGCCTCTCATCGCCTGCCGATGCGAGAGCGCAGAAGAAGTAAAAAGAAACAGAGATTGTCAGGGGAGAGGGTAGTTTTCCAATGACGACACGGAATGATCTTAAACTTAGTGACCCTAGCCCGAAGAACAGTTCAATCTGTCAGAGAATATTGGCGCCTTTTACAGCCACGCCACGATTTTAAGCATGGCAAGTTGGTGATTCAAATCAAAAACTTGAAATCTTCATGAAACACGTGGTCATATCGTTCACCAGAGACGACCATCTTATACAAGAATTCGGTTCAATGTTCGACCGATCGCCAGCATCCTATCATCGCTATCTAAAGTGTGGTTGATCCCATCGAACATTACATGTTAAGATCGTTACGATGGCTATGGTTACCTCTATGCCCAGTTTACTATTGACACTTTTACATACTGTGCATTGTTCAAATGGCGCCAAAAGTTGCCTTTATTTCATCTTCCAATGGCATTTCCATAATGTATATGTTACAATAGGCGCCAATACACTTCATGTGTGCTGGAATGGTGCCAACTAATATGATGTGAATGAGCAAAATCAATTGCAAATTTGAAGAAAAAGAAATTAAATGTTATGAATGTTCACACTCTTTTTCCTTTCGCACGACATGAATTAAAGTCGGCAGATTTGCACTGACTTCACATTAATCACTATAATATAAATTGTGATTATATTATGTCTTCATTGATTCATAAAAATGTATCATTATGATATATTTCCATTTTGATAAAAAAATTTTGCAGCTCCGAAATTATACCAAACCCGAATTAATCTGATAAATATCCTATAATATTTTCGCTCAACTGGTCAAATGTTATATTTTTAGTTCTAAAATCACATCTGAAATATGGGCATTACGTTCCATGTAAATGATATAATTAGCTAAACATTTCACAATATTAATCACTATGCATGTTGGAGTATACAAAATGCTGATGAAAATATCATGGCTGTGGTCAAATGACAGTTGAATGGTAGGCCATTTTATTAAAATACAGGAAGAAATGAAATTTAAAAAAATCTGTCAGAGGGAGAGAGAGAATAGAAAACAAAAATGTATAGGCCTCATATCATACTAAATTTAAACTTTGCAGTCTCATATAAAGTAGATTTTAATATCCCTCAATTCTGTTTGATATATGAAATAAGAACAAATCAAACCTATTTACAGACAATATTTTTTGTGTACAAAAAGAAACTGTATTACAGAGCTATTCAAAGTCAATAGACCTTTTCACATCAAAACGATTATAATGATATTTTCGGTTGAAATGTATATAAATTGTTTAAAAAATAATGAGTATTATCATTTCATGATTTTTTCAAAACTTCATCGCAATAACAATATATTTAATAACGAATGTTTTTCTACAATCAATCAATAAAAAAAAAGAAGGAAAAAATATGTACGAGGTTTTTCTTTTCTAAAAGTGTAAGATATTTTGTGATGTACTGACAATGAACAATTCTCAACAAGAACTGATGTTGACATAAGGAATATGAAAACAAAGGTCGATGTAATACACATGAAAAAAGGAAAAAAATGCTAAACATAAATCTGTCATTGATTCGCCCTAAATCTCAGAAAGCAAGATTCTAACCGTATTTGAAAGGAATTAGTTAGGCAGACGTAATGACGTAAATACAAGAATAATGATATACAAGAAGAAAAGCTAGTAAAAAATATAACATTTCCAAACATATTTGGCAAGTTTGAAACTAAGAACCAGCCATTTCTTCCAGCTAATGTGTTTAGCAAACGCGAGAAAAATTGTAAAAAATGAAATGATAGACATGTTGTCAATTAAGGTGTTTAGGTGGTATATCCATTGGAAGATATATAATATTCTGTAATTGTTTTCCTCTCTCTATCTCTCTCTGTTTCTTTCTTTGTTTTTCCTGTCTTGGATGACGCATGTAAAGAAAGGAACTGAGCAAGAAGATAATAACAGAAGGAGCTATATAGGACCATGGGGAAAGGCAAGTGTCAGTTCGGAAAGTAGGGTGATGGATCGCCGTAACTGGTAGATAGTCAATCTCCTACAATAAGGATCTAAATCAATTTGTTTAACACTGGTCTGACGAGGACCTGTATCGCTTGTCGGGACCAGTTAATAGAAGACGATGGCGAAATCCGAGTCAAGCGCTTGTCCCGTTTAAAATAACCAGATCCTCCTTTCCTAGTTTCCTAATAAATTTGTGTAGCACTTAATGCCCCTCTCCCGCTCTATCTCCCCCTTCTCTTTCACTCTTTATCTATTCTCATCCCTTCCTTCCCATTTTTTCTTCTTTCTGGAGCGCCCCTTTCTCTCTATGTCGGATAAGTTTTAACGATTACTGTCTTGAAATCCGTGTCAATTGCTTGTCCGGTTTTCAAAATCTAGGGCAGGCATGGGCGGCGGTATTTCTGGTGCTTCTGATGAAATAATGAGCCGAATATGAGGATTTAATAACCTAGGGGAGGGGGTATCTGCCCTTTATTTAGTAAATAAAAGAAAAAAGGGAAAGAATTTGCGCCTGCGCACTAAGATGGTAATAAACACGTTTATGAACCTGACATTAGGTAACTTCATTATCAGGCACCGCCCCAAGTATCAAGCTCTTCCACAAAATTAAATTCATTTTTTTTTTGGTTGCTTTTATGATAGGCATCATTGAAGTATACTCACAATGGGCTTCCTGAATTCGCCTTGGTTAAGTCACGCAAACTATGTTCAGTTCTTTATCTTGAAAATATAAGTATAGCTCTAGGGTTTATTCAACGATTAATTTAGTCCTTTCAGATTAACTTTAAACAAACATAAATGAATGTCATTTTGCTTCAGACAAATGAGAATGAAATAGAGAGCGGTTTTAACCAACTCTTACTATAGAAATACATGGGGAGTATATAAGGAACAAGGGGCGTTGTGGCGTGCACCTGTAATCCAGCTAACAGTGGAAGTTATAAACTGATTCAGCGGACCCAGGTTCGAGACTGAGTCACGTCTTTCGGATGGTGACGTTAAAGGTCGGTCCCCAGACGTAAATAATCATATCTGATTGATACACGTCTGTAAAAACCCAATTACACACACACACACACACACACACACCCTCACACACAGGTTTACATGGCTTTACTTCCGAGGACAACTATTGTTCCTCTATTGTTACTCGTCCTCGGACAGTCGACGGAATAAAGCACAACTTGATTGTTGGACGTTCGAGGACTATTGTCCGGCTTCCGAGGACCATTGTTGTCATGATTTTTTTTTGTTCTCTGTCCGAAAATGTCCTCGGACATAATGCTAAAAAACTCACACAGACACACACACACATACCCCAATGCTTTGGTGCGTATGCATGATAGAATAATGAAGAAACCTATAGAGAAAACGATTTAAAGAAATGATGGGAGTAGGGGGCATGGACCTGTAGATATGTTCAGCAGTGTTCAGACAGAGGCGACGTAGGTGGAGAGTAGATGGATTTTCTTCCGTTTGATTAAATCTTGGTGAAAAGGGTGGACAAAGGAGAGAATGAGATAGAAATTCAGAGAAATCAAAAAGAAGATATGGATGAAGAAAAGTTCAAATATAAGTGGGCTTGTAATGAGCGAAAATAGGCGTTAAACACGATGAAAGAAAACAAAATATGTGAAATTTTTATAGTAAAATGAAAGTGAAAATCAAATTCAAGTAGTCTGAAAGCACTAGACGATTGTAAAAACAGTCAATAAGGACATAAAGGACATAAAGCAACAAGGGCAGACATAGAATGTATTTGGAAAATTCAAATTCCTTTCGTTGCCGCTCGGTGTACTCCATCAGTGTTCCATCGCGGTGCTACCAATCAGCATGTCGCCTTCCCTGGTTATCATCAAGTCGTCACCTTGCACTTCCAGAGTCCACTTCTTAGGACAATCGCCTGCCTTCTATTTAATCAAAAAGCCCCAAGATTACTCCTCAAATGGAAACAATTGCAAACGACTTGAATCATCCCCCGATCAGGTTTCCACACACAATTTTCCGACCCTTTTAAAAATAGTTTTATTTGTCTTTTGAACACTCTCTTAACTTTTCCCCATTCCGTCACGCAACCACTCTTGCGTTATCAAATTTCGCATTAAGCTGTATTTAACCATAATAGAAACATCTCTTTCAGGTAAGTTAGGATGAACGGGCAAACCCGATATCCCATTGCCAGTCTATCTCGAGTGTGCTCGCCGCGTTGATAATTTTATCGTTGGGTTTGATATAAAGTTATTCTTAATGGGTTTCCAACTGACCTCGCTTCCTTTTTGTGGAGGGACTCTAATTGAATGAAAGATGAGGATGTTAGAATTCTGTTGGATAATAATTTGATTCTCTGAGATGCCACTGAATTCATTGCTCCCTCCACTTCGCTTCCTCTCTGCCTCACTACCTCCTTTTCATTTCTATCTCTCTTCTTTCTCTTTCTCATAATTTTATGTCTTTCTTTCCTCCTCCCTTCCCCGCGTCTCTCTTTATTCATATCCTCTTTATCTATGTTTATATTTTATGTTCTTTCCCCTCTCTCTTGATTTTACTATCCTGATTATATCACTTTTTTATTCGTTGCTCCTCTTATTCGTTTTTTCCCTGTGTCCCTCGTCTATTTTAACTGCCGAAATCACTAAATTCTCTTTTACTTTTAATACTCATCTTCTTCCAGTCTCTAGATCTAATATTGTTCTCCCTTTGTCCTTTTGTTTCTCCTCTACAAGGTTACAAGTGTGCCGAATAGAAAAGAACAAATATACAGAGATGAAAGTGAGAAAGATGAAGTTATTTATTATTGACCACTGCCCATGGAATCCGATCTTCTGTCTATCGATGTAGCTATACAATCGTGATAGCACGCCCTGACGTGCCTCGCACACTAAATTGCGAATTCACACCCGGAGATGACACTACTGAAGTGCAATATTTTCTTCGGTTTTCCCACTCTCCCTCACAAAAGCATTCCAAGTTACGAGTTGCCATTTTCTTAGGATCTTCCTCTTCCCTCGATATCTTTTTCTTTCGGAGGTTACAATGTTTTTCGCTTGAAGATCCTCTACCATTTAATCAAGTTTTCCCGGCTAAGGTGATGTTTACATCGGTATTTGAAAAGGATGGGCAATGAGAGAGTAAAAATAATTACAGAGCAAATGAGAGACAAAGAGAAAAAGACAGAGGGGAAAGGGAGAAAGAATAAAAGAGGGAGAGAGAGAGAGAGAGAGAGAGAGAGAGGAGGAAATGTTAGTGAGAAGGGAGTGATACAAGAGCTAGTACTTTTGGAGAGCACTTGGAAACCTTCTAACATGGCAAGTTGAAATTTTGCTCGTTTCTCGTCCAAGAAAAAGAGGGTAGATTGAAAAAGGACGGTTAAGGGAAAAGACTCTTAGCCTAGCAACACGAACAAGATGTATGGCAGGAGTTTTATAACACATCGGCCATCTTATCCAGGCCAGGACGAGATGTCTTGACGACGTCTGGTAACCCAATTCCTAAAGTCTAGGAGTTTAACTCGATTTCAGAGCACCGCTCCTTAAGGGGCTATTACTGGCAAGGCGCTAATTGCCATTTATCGGCCTCTAATGACGCGCTGCGTCCAAGAGGCCGTATTTATGTGGCTCTCGACTGGGCTTCGTAACATTATAACTTAACAAACATAAACAGAGATTTTGTCCTATATACCATGCATATTATGATTGAATGAGTGCGCAAACTAGGGCATGGCCTAAATATCTGTTAAATGGTGAGGTGCAGTAAAGGGGGTTGGATAGAGATGGAGACTCGTGAGGTAACATGAGTTAAACGAAGAGTCGCACGGGCTGCTGTGGGGCGACAAGGCAGTGAGGAGGGCCAGCGGGAATGGGGAGGAATGCAAAGCTATCGGGCTATGACATACATATACCCTAAAAGCAGGAGAAACAGAAAACTGCCCAGTGAGAATGTCTGTAGCCCATCACATGCTTCACTTGTTTCGTTTGGCGCTACAGTAAATTATCCCTGCGCTTCATAAGCAAGAAAGGAGACTCTCATAACCATTTATTATTTTCTTAATTTACCATAAGATGAACCCCATGGGTACATTACTTCCTCTCTTTTGAACTAAATCACCCACATATAGTTTACGCTGTTCAAAATCTTTATTTTCTCTCCTTCTCCCTCTCGGCCGCAACGAGCCTCAACTTGGCACCTTCTGCATCTTCACCTGCTTTTTCACATAACATAAATACACCCGCACGACCCCAAATACTGCATTCAGCTAATTAAAACTATTATATTAGCGATGCCGTGGAAACCTTCCGCTTATTAGTCGCGACTCTATGAAAAGGTAAAGAAATAATTAGGTCAGGCGAGCTTGCAATGGGGTCATGATCGATATCGCAACACGCGATGACATCCCAAAACATTTTACGCGCGCCACTGGCCTATACCAATCCCGCCCAATTGAAATGTTTGAATTTTTAGATAAACCGTGTACTCGCGCGCCATGTGAGTGACAGTGATCACGTGATGCGAGCTCGGTGTCGTGACTGGTTATTCAGGAGACATGGAACCTACCAATGGGCTGGGAGTGAAGTTCATGACAGAAATCTTCTCCATGGATTTAGATAATGCATAAGATTGCCACTAAATAAAATGCATTTTGCAGATTTTCATGCAAGCTTGATGTGGTGCCTTCATTAAGTGACAGACGGCGACCTTTTTAAAAAATGACATGGTACAGAGGTACGTGATTTTGTTCTGTGGTCTGCAATCGAAAACATGAAAGTAAAATGATGGTGGATGTATTGGCATTCAACAAAGTGGTGGCGTCAAAGGAATGTTTTTGCATTTCTGTTTAATGTAATTTTATCAATTTCTGATCAAGTGAGTGATCATTCATCATTCACTTATGTGCACTATACATTTTCGTCAACATTTCCTCTTTCTATCAGTCTCTCTCTCTCTCTCCCTCTCTTCGTCTCTTATTGCATATAGTGCATTATTGCGATCAAAGTCATATGTACAAAGCAGCAAAGAAATTACAGCTACCAATATATTATTGACATACAAACAAGATGAAGAAAGGTACTGCCCCTAAATTATATTAAATTACTTAGATAAAAAAGCATGACATAATTGAAAATATACGCTGGCGTCGATTACTACATCAATACTATTGACATATAACAGTAAATTGTCACATTACAACGAGTTTTCGTAGGCCTATCTGAAAAGTAAATTCCATACATGTTTGTTTACAACTAACCCTTCATTTGAGATTTTAAAACCCCACAACAACACTAGGCCAATCGCAAGGGTGTAGGCAAGATGATTGAAGGTCGGATAGATTGAATGTGTCCGGTCTCGGAGTCCTCTTATCTCGTCTACTTTTTTTAAACCTCTGTTGAGCCTCATTGGTTAGCTGAGACCCTCCCCCACCCTCATCGAAATTATGTAACTGAAGTGCACCTTATGCTAACCAAAAGTGTAATAATTCATTCCCCGATGCAACCACAAGATGCCAAATGTATTTTTACAAAACAGCAGAAACTTTTTGTAATGTGCATAACAAGTGGCATAATGTACATGCTTCTGTAATCCTCTGTTACAAATTCTTCGTTATTGTAAATAGCAGATTGCATAGGTTCATGCCGATAAAAGTTCAATTTCCTAAAAAAAAAAAAACCAGCCCCAAAACTAGGCATAAATTGAATGTCCTCTTTGGAAAAAGAAGAAAATCAGGGGCTCAAGAATGTAGTAGAGTACATCATATTGCTTTACTGCTGAGGTATGGAAAACATAAAATGTAACAAAAATTTACAATAGTGAAGTCCTCCTTTTGCTTCGCAGTCAACTCCTGTGGCTAAGGTATTTGCCCTAAAACATACTCGATACATATTTTACCCACAATAACATGCGTGCGATAAGATCATGAACCAGCTAATATTTCTATGAACGTGAATGAGTGTAATAAAAAATTTTTTTTCTTGAAATAAGATAAGAATATGGGATTTTGTACATTTATATTTTTTGGGGAAAAAATTATATTTCAAAAAATACGCTAATAAATTTCTGCAATGCAATGTTTACTGTTAAGGGATAGAATCACTGTGTTGAAGTTGAGAACTATGCATATCATACTGTGAAAAAGAACAGGACATGCATTGATACATAATGGTCTTTTTTTGAAAGAATGTATGCAAAAGGATATCTAGCTATTGATATTCAGGATGAGATACCCGCAACAGACGGGAGGGTGGGGGGGGGGGTGCGTGTGGGTGGTGTATGCCTGCTACATTTTATGCTGGAAAGTGTACGCCACTGAAATGCTGCACTTAGTGATTAATTGCATGATGACGTGTAAAAAAGAAATCCAAATCTGTTTGTTCCTGTCAAGAATAATGGTACAAATAAATCTCCATTTACAGGTTGGAAGATGTTTTGTTTTGGAATGTTATGCTACACTGCTGATATATGTGTAATCTTTCGGCTATAAAAATGAAATACAATTTTAATGCAATGTTGATGTCAAAACTGGCCCTCTTGTAAAGCAGTATTAATGTACCGAAGAGACCACTCTGTTTAGAGAACACTGGATAAATAAATGAATAATAAATACATGAATAAATATATTATTTTCCTTCAAAATAAACAAAAAAGCATTCGCAATAGTAGGTAGGTGATGTAGCCATGTTATTCTGATGTTGCTTTTAAAAACACCAAAAGCATAACATTTTAATGTTTTCGAAAAATGAAATCATGTAATTAAAGGAAATACGTGGAAGATGATTAACGTTAGTTTGCGTAGAAACTTATGATGATAATGCCTTACATACCTTGAAAAATGTTTTTTTATTTTTTTTATTTTTTTAATATGCCTGCAAAGCAGTTATTCTTTTTATTTCAAATAATATTAAATTTCAGAATAAATAAACATTATAAACATTTTTATACTCGCAATGTTATAGCTATCCATACGAATCTCTATTAGATTTGAATTATCATTCTCAATTTATTAAAGTGAGTTGAAACTTAAGGTAACTATTCTAATTTGTAACGGACTTGAATTTGGTAAGAAAATGAATGCTTATCGAATTAATGATGAAATATTCATACATTCATAGACAAAGGCAACTCAAACTTGCTGTAACTTTGTCCCCACGCCCCCCAATGAAGTTCGATATCATCCATTCTTATTTTTTAAATTGTAAAATAATCATCGTTTAAAAGAATATCTTTAAATTCATGCTTCAGTTTGACGATGAGGGTTCGATCTAGCATGTAGCATTTCAATAATTAGAATGTCCAAAATGTCATATATTATTCGTATACGTTTTAATCTGAATGCATTTTTCTGTTGAGGAGGGGAAAGAAAAAAAAAAGCTCTTTCGTGTCTTCCCCAAAGACATATTCAAACTTGACTCTGGGATTGGGATGCCTTGATATAATGATGAGGGGGAGGGAACAATTACCGTCGTGTAAGTCATACTGGTAACGAGCGTTCCCCTCGTGTTACCCAAAACTTCATCTTTCCGATCGCTTTTCACTCCTCCTCAGCCCTACCCCTCCAACAGCGAGCCAGTGGTCATTCCTTGCCCCTGTCCTTCAATCAGAAATCTGTTTGAGAAGAGAGATGGAGAGAGAGAGAGAGAGACGGAGACAGAGAGGAAGAGAGAAAGGAGAAGGAGCAGAGATCCAGAAAAAAAAAGAGAAAATGCACGTTGGGCGAAAAATAGGACAGCATTACAATGGTTTATAAACGAACAGAAGGCAAAACTAGGTAATGTCAACAACCAAATTTTCAAAGAGGTAGGGGAAAAAGAATTGACGAAAGAGAGGGACTGCGCACGTATTTTTTCCCCCTAATTTTTGCTTTCCTTCCTTTTTGTGTGAGATGACTTCGTGTTTATTCGTAACTTTTGCAATTGTCACAATGTTTATAAGCACGTCTGACTCGTTTTTAGAAACTCGTATTTGCATATATTGGCCTCGATTTCTCTTTTATTTGAGACCATATTTTCTGTAACTCTTATTTGCTCTCCCATGTGTTTGACCCGAGCTATGAGTAACCCGAGCGAGAGTCACATGGTGCACTGGCCGGCAATGGCCCGGGTCTAGTTTATCGAGTGCCGTCCCATGTGAAACCCGTGCGAATTTCACTATCTGCTGCAGTTGAATTGCAGTCTATGCTTCTAAAAAATAGCGTCACTCTGTAATGAATGATATACATTCTTAAAGCACAGATTTCCAATGAAATTTTGTATCTGTGAAAATGCCTATGATATAAAGGATGAAATGTTTTTACAAAAGAGACATGTATATACGATCAGGTTTCGATATCGTTTTATTGTTGACTACTTGTCGAAAAGGATACATATCAGATTTTTCATGTATCTACCATAACATTATTTTGTTGTTGTTCAACGTTTATAAGAATATAACAGATGCGTTCATGTCCAATACATGCCAGAAAATAAAAGGAGCACCTACTGACACCATGAAGTTACATACATGTAATATTAGAAACCTATCAAAAATGTTGGTATGGGTCATGTGAAGTTAACATAAATAATGGATGTATCCCTGTGTGTCATTCACTGCAGACATTGTTATGAAGTCATGTAAAACTGAAAATCCTGTAGAAAGTATATTGAACATTATTTCACGAAGAGAATAAGGGACATCATTAAGAATTCATCTCATGTCCATCACCTCTTTCTGGAAAAACATTTAATAATTAATTAGAGCATCTTTCGATCGTAATCTTATTTCGTCATTGATTAACCCTGAGAAATATTATTATCCTATCCCACAGTGAGCGTAATTAATTTCTTTCACATTTTGTTTCGTTTGAGACACCACCACTTCACGTGAATGTCGCGAGTGGCATTTTTGATTAACAAAAACAAAATTCCATCATGATTAGTGAGCCCACTTTGTCTCCAGTACATTTAATGCAATGTGCCCTTTTATTGAGGAGTGCGGTGCAATGCTGCCCAATTCCCTTTTCACTTTACTTTATGGCGCTTTATTAGCTACAACTTAATCCAATCGCATAATTAAAAGCCAGCCGCTGACATTTCAGCGGTGGAGTGCACGAAAATTCGCATGAGTCATAATTGAATAACTTCAGAAATGAGATAACATTTTCTGGAAAAAGCATTGTTTTAAGATGCACCAATTTACTCCATGTTCACCTCTATGCCATCTTCACTGTGTTTGATCATGGGTAACCAAATTCATCTGTTAAATAGAATGATATAGTTATAGTACATCTTCCAATACTATATTGTGCCTAAGGCAATAGTCACTTACAACCCTTCTATTCAATCTGTAGGTCACGAGATGAGAATTAAATATTAATGTTTAAATAAATGAATTAATATGGAATAACCCCAAAAATGATAAATGTAGATAAGAACGGCTTTATCTGTCTGTTTAATAGAACATCAGTGTGAATACGATTTAATAGCTTTATTTTTGAATGACATCGGAGGGCAGAAAACACGGGGGAATGGATAGCTCATTCAGTGAGAGAGACGAGAGTTTGGGGAGGCAAAAAGAAAGATGTCTGTGGCAGTGATAGGGTTAAGGTTTGCTCTTGCTCGCGTAATTAGGCTATCCAAATAAACGTGGCCTGTATAAAATAGTCAAATTCACATAAAAAGGTTCGTGCGCGTGAGTGGGTGAAAAAGAGTGCAGAGCGAGTGTGCGGGACACTTATCCGCGCGCGCGTGCCATATTTCGACAGGACATTTGGGAGTGCGGGTGATCGAAGTACCCGGATGTGTATTATTTGTAACCTAGATCTGCGTTCTATTTTCCACTGACTGCATAAACAGAGGGCCGTAAGGTCGCGAGAGCCGTTGAGTAGCCCCGACTAAATTCTTTAATTTAATAATTTCACTTTAGTTCCTTTCCTTCCGAAAGGTCACTAATACTTTTCACTTCTTTTTTTCTCTTTCAAAGTTGCATGAAAATCCTATTTTTATTTCATTTCCGTCGCTTTTTCTTAGACTTAGTGCTTTACCACGCCCTATTCACCACTATGTGTGTGTGCGTGTGGGTGTGTGTGTTTGCGTGTGTGTGTGGGGGGTGGTTGTAAGGCTTGGTTTTTAAAGATCAAAGGACCGCATTCATAATACAGGACAAATATGTGCATAGCCTGAGCAAGTGGTTTGGATTTTGTTAATGGAATGGGATGGAGGTGGATTCGAAGTTGAACCAATAGAGTGATATCAGTGAATAAAGCGAGATCTACATTTTCCTCAGTAATTTATTCAAGACCTCTTCAGAATTTGTGACAAAATCTTCATCATTTTGAAAAAATGTATGGGCAGCATATGAAACAATAAATCGTAAAGTTCAGAAAACTACAGTTATTGACGAAGGACTTAGCATGTCAACAGCTTTTATGGGAAGACAGAAATACCAGTCTATATTTTGAAGTATACTCTGAAAGCAGTTCTCTCAAATAGATAAGACATAGCTGAAAAGGGGGAAAATAATGGAAACAAAATATAAAGTTTCTGTATGGGAATGTGATATGGTAAATGAAAAAAAAAATTATGATATTACAGTAGCCAAATAAGGATGGACAAAGCAGGGTCGTTGAATTAGTTCATTGAAAGGGAGATAGACAAATAGTGAAATATTCTAATGAAGCTATAAGTAGCTAGCCTACTACAAACGAATAAAGGCCGATTAAGAAGGAGAATACGGAAAGAGGTTGTGAGGCAGAAATATAGAAAGAAAATGAAGGTACAGAGAAAGAGCTGCGATATAGGGGGAGACAGAGAAAGACAAGAGAAGATGCAGATTGGAGAGAGAAATTAAGCAGAGAGTGTAAAGAATGAGGAGGACAAGAAGAGGCAGAATAACAAGAAGGAGAAGGAGAAGAGGAAGAAGAAGAAAAGAAAGAAAGAGAGAGAGAGTGAAGAAGAAGAGAGTTAGTGAGAAGAGAGAGAGAGCGAGAAAGAGAGCGAGAAAGAGATAGGGTGAAATAGAGGGAGAGAGAGAGGGAGAGAAAGAAACAGGAGAGAAACAATCAGACAGAAAAAAAAGAATGGAAAGTAGATGAATTCCCCTGGTGGTATCATGTTGCGATTACTCGTCGATGGATTCCAAAAAGTGCACCCCGGTCATCCCCAAAGTCTGGAAGACCTCGAGTAGCCCTTTGGTGGAACCTAGTTCCCCGGACAAAACAATGTCCAGTGAGGTATAACAATTTATATTAACACGTCACTTTGAACATTTCAACATCTTAGGACGACGGGCAAGGGTCCACTCTGTCTTCTTTGATTGACATATTGACAGATGCTGGGCATTGGTATTTACCGCAGTGGACAGAATAGATTAGAAGATAATGGTTTAAACTAGATTGTGATTTCCTAAAGTTTTTCCGTGTTTTCGATGAGATTTTATAGAAGCTTATCAAAAACGGAAGAGGGAATTATATATTAAAGTACAAAATGCAAAATACATCAATGTCAGTATCAAATGAACTTTTTTTTATAAGCAAAAAAAAGAACAAGAACGAGAACAAGAACAAGTAGAGGGCAGAAGAGAGAGAGAGAGAGAGACGGAGAGGAGAAACGAAAAGAAAAGAAATGGGCATAATTTGTTGGGGAAATACATATAAATCTTAGAAAAAGAATAAAACTCCCAGTCACGTTTTGAATGAATGGTAATCCTAGATTTGAGTTGTGTCTCTAAAGAGCAGTACCCGATGAACTTTTCTCTCTTTTTCATGTACTATGTGCTTTCCGTTGTCGCTTTCGTGTTCTGTCTTCGGCTTGGGTCCCCCTCCGTACTTCATTCATGCTTTCTCGCCCCCCTTTCCCAAACCAGCCGGCGCGGGATATCTTCGCTTCCCGACAGCCGTGTCACCTTACACCGGGAGCCTGGTGAGGATTAGCGGGCCAGGCTCGGGTCGCTCGGGTGGGCGGGTACCGATGGTCCGGCTGGAAAACTCACCAACGAATTCAGAAGCAACACAGAAAATGGGAGATTGATCTGAGAGAGTGAGATGGAGAAAAACATGGACAGTAAAGAGTACAGAGAGAGAAAGCTAAATGGAATGATGGAGAGAGAGAGGGGGCGAGAGAGGGAGAGTTGGGGAGAGAAAAAAATTGAGAGGAAGACTAAACAAAAGTGCTCAGAACCTTTCCGACTTCAGGTGGATGACCTGTGTCTTAAAACATTCCCCTTGTTTCGCGCCGACTCCCAGATAAAAAAAAACGCGGCAAAGTACAGCCACCCTTTATGGACTGTGTACACATCCATCGTAAAGCGATGACTGGGGTCTGTTTGATCTGCTATATCGGGCAAACAGCGCGGTGCGGCCCGTTATGTACACGACTCGGCCCTCCATATCAAAACTTTCAACGTTACTATCTTACTCGTGACAGGTGTACATACCTAACGTCTAAAAGAGAAATATTGGATGAAGAGAATACATGTAGATGGAAGGAAACGAGATGAATACAGATGGGGGTAGAATATGTAGACTCCTTAAGGGAGCAGTACAATGCGTCCTTATTATACCCCTGCCGGACATTAAACATCTTCTCATCATTTCGCGAGTTTTATTGATATTCAAAAGGAGAAAAAAGTGTCAGACACTTTTTTTCACCGCTTCCAATATCAAAAGAAAGAGTCGGATACGATTCATGTAAATAATTATCAAATTTCGAGAACGGAGCGAGTTAAATGGGGCATTGTCGACATGATATCAATGTCTATAATCAAGAAAGGATGGTTAGTAAACACACCGTTGAGGACTAGAATCATTTCATATCGAAGAACAAATTACAGTTATTTGATTTGATCGCATCAAATGAAAGCGTAGATGAGGAGAGAAAGGAGGGAGAGGGGATGTATTCCATATGACATCTTAGTGTTCTTCAAGAAGAGATCCTTTCAGATGGTAGTCGGGGGAATGATTGTATTTTTCTCCTGATTGTGTAGTACACCGTATTTATTCCCATTTCCTCGAGGAATTTCCTGGTTAGCTCACCGTGTGCAGGAGAAGAATAGAGAAGCAATCAAATATCGGATAAAATGGAATCATTCTTGAAATATGACTGCCTAAACCCCCATGACAGTTCTCACTTTCCTTTTGTGTTGATTGTCCTTCAGCGAGAGATTCATCAGGAGAATATAATGGCCTCACTCAGATTTCTTTTCACAAATCATCTCTATTCTCTCTCTCTCTCTCTCTCTCTCTCTCTACCCTTCTCTCTCTCTCTCTCTCTCCCCTCTCTCTCTCTCTCTCTTTGCTTCCATTTTTCTCCTCCTTTCCCTCTTTCTCCCTTCATCCCCTACTTTCTTGACTTGTCTCCTTCTGCCAGTTATCTCTTATCTCTCACTCACTCACTCTATTCTTATTTATCTGAGTCTTTTTTTATTCCCTTGTCTTACCCCATCTTTCTATCCCCAAGCCTCTTTTTTTCCACTCTTTACGATAAGTCGATAATTTTCTTTTTTCTTTTTGCTTTTCATTTCATCAGCCCCTTCTATTTTTCTCGTCCTTTCTTCATGTCACCGATGAAGACACTTTTCCTTTTTTATTTACCTCTCCACAATAATAGCTCATATTCATGATAACACATGTGGATATTATATATAC
Organism: Heliocidaris erythrogramma; assembly: GCA_025617745.1. NCBI lineage: Eukaryota > Metazoa > Echinodermata > Echinoidea > Camarodonta > Echinometridae > Heliocidaris > Heliocidaris erythrogramma. The sequence continues at coordinate 21,159,243 of CM046859.1, forward strand.
AAATAATGGTTATATAATTATACTAAGGCCGTATGATATTGTGTTTCTATTTCAATTTTAATTTGTTAGCATATGCCTATGAACTTTGATTGTTAAACAGATATTTAAAAGTACAAAATATCTGAAGTGAGTACTTTCCAAAACTCACCATACGATAGTTTTCACATGTAGGGTGAAGTCCGAAGGGGGTTAACAAGTAAAATTATGATTACATTACCCCCCCCCCCTCCAAAAAAAGAAAAAAAAAAGAAAAAAGAAAAAAGAAAAAAGGAAAACAAAATGTCACCATGAAGTCAGACCACGCGAATTTCAATTTGCAAAGTTGCTGATCATATGGGCGTGGTCTACTTTCGTTACCTATTCACGTCAATGACCCTCTTTGAAATAAAACGGAGGGAGGAGCATTCATTTGGGGAAAGGTAAGAGATGTTTATTACAGAATCATTTGGGAGTATTTGAACGTCATATTTTGGATCACCCCAAGGCTATATCTTGATCCCACTTCTCCTGTGTCCAACGCAAAATATCGACGAGTAGAAATATGATTTCTTGAAGACGACGCCCTTTACACGAGAGAAAGAAATTGAAATAAATAAAAGGTGTTTTCACAAAGGTATCCTGGGGCTCTTATATTCCGGCTGTTCCCGTATAGTATAATAACAGAGAATTGTCGTTATGACCGTAAGATGTTACGTTTTTATCTTGTCTAATTGACCATCCATTTTCCTCTGACCCTTTTTGGCAAATTTTGTTTAGTTAACGTCAATTGATTTTCCTCTAGTTCAATTATGTCATTTCGCTTTCTTGTATTCTGTATCCTGAACCTGTTTTCTAATTGACGTCAATCATCACAAAAGGTAGAGAATGAGAGAGAAGGGAAGAGGGATAGAGTTTAGAAAGTTATAAGTTTGTCATGATAAAATGATCATTAGAGTAGTGAAACTAATCAGGGTAGTAGCAATGTGATTATGTAAGGCCTCTGATGAAATATGAAATAAATAATTTTACATAAAAGAAAGAAAATTAAAAACAAGACAGAAACAAACAAATAAAACCAATAAATTTTACAAGATAAACAGTCTACAGATAATATCAATCATGACAAATCATGTCCAAGTAAATAAATCATTAAAGTGATTAAATACACTGAGTTACTATTTTGAAATAAATGATTTCACATAAAAAGAAAGAAAAACAAAAACAAAAACATACAGATAAAATCAAAATACATTTTACAAAAAAAAAACAACAGTCTACTCTACATATAATATCAATCATACTGAAAAATCATATCCAAGTAAATAAATCACTAAATTAAGTAAATACATTGAGTTACTAATAAATTTAAATCAGATCGATATTCCTAAAGACGGGCAAAAGGGATATTGAGTGAGAGTGAGTGCGAGAGAGAGAGAGAGAGAGGGAGAGGGAGGGAGCTAGAGAGAGAGAGAGAGAGATAAAAGACAGACTTTGGAAAAATAAATAAGTATAGATTGAAAAAAATAATAAAAAAATAATGATGCTTCAGATAAAGAGAGAGTTAAACAGAGAGCGAATAAAAAGAGGAAAAATACAGAGAGTATTAGCTTATGAGAAAGAAAGGAGAAAGCATTATTGAGAGAGGAGTGACAGAGACGAAGCGGTGGATACGCCATGATTGGCATTTGTGGACCAGGGGCAATGCCTAGATAAAAATGATGACATTTGTGACATGTGCGCTTCGCATCATTGTCCTATTTCCTTGTATCATATTAATAGGGGGTAAAGCGAGATGGGTCGCGCAGATGACTTGCCCGATAAAGGCCAACTAAAGAGCTCGGGACGGGGGTAAAGTTTTGATGACGTGTGAAGCTAAGTCAAATGTCACACGACACCGTGTTGGAAAAGTTATCCAAGTGTCACGACATAGTACTCCTCATCGATATCCCATCCCATCTCCTCATCTTTTTTCTTTGCTCCCTTTTTATTTCTCAAATAAAACTTGGTATAATCATTTTTTTCCACCGCTTTGTTTGTATTACATTAAACCGCTTGTTCTCGTATGAGAACAGAAAAACCTGCTATATATTTTCAAAAAATAATTAAATTACGTTTTAAAAGCCACATTTCTTTTGCTAAATACATTAACATGGTAAATTACGGTATGTCAGGGTTTGTAAAATTAGGTTGCTTTGATACTTCTAGAATAAATTTATACTATGTCATATCATGCAGTATTTTAAAGTTCTGTATCGTTACATTTTATCGTTTTGTGAATTGATTACAAAAATTAACATTACTTGACCAACTATTTACACATGTTTGGAAGATTTCATATTGCCATTTCAATCAAATAATTAAATTCACACAGAAAATACATAACTCAGATGCTGAAGAAACCTGGAAAGGTCAGTTATTCGTGCCAAAAGAGTGAAAGCTTTTTTTTTTTTTTTTTTCATCCTTCTTCATTTGACATCTTTCCATGACCATCTGCATTTATAATTTGTAATTCAAACAAATACACTTTGTGCAACAAAAATCATTTTATTATAACCGTTTATACACCGTTATTTGATCTTATCCGACGCAGAATTTCTTCCATACATAATAGGATAATTAAAATATCTCGTTTTTATTGCAAAGTGGGATGTGACAGAATTGTATGGGGGTCGTTCTGAGACAAACATGAAAAGAATAATAAAGAATTTTTCAATGAAATTCGAATCATTCAAATAGCTCCAAGTTGTACCTTTATTATGTGTCATTTACATGTTTACTTACACTTTAATATATATGCTAAAAGGAACTTCAAAAGTTTTATATAAGAATCTAAATTTCTATACACATGCAGTCATTCGACCAACATGCATTAAAAAAAGGAGAGAAAGACAGGAGAGAGGAATTGGAATACTAAGCTTTGTAATTTTATTCGTAATGGTGATGTCTGGTAAATGATTTCATTCTATGAAGTGAAATGTTTTTGTCCTCATTCATTGACGCTGTAAACTGACCTCTCAGGTTTCACTGAACAGAAAAGAATTATTAAAATTTATCGCGTGACTTGGTCATGTTTTTATGTCTTCATTATCTGATATTTATGTCTTTATCTATCTGTTTGTGCAATCGACAAGGGTTTTTTTCCCCTTGCACAAGAATCAGGGAGAAGAAAAAGACCGATTAATGATATTCATATGATTTTCCATTTGTGACTTTTTAGATGATTTTTCAGTTAGGAAAGTGAACTATTTGAAGTGGACCGCGGTGATTGTCGGTCGAGCTTTCGCACAAAGGTTTCTGCTTTTCACAAGACACAGACATAAGGAAACAAACGCTAGAGAGGAATGAACTTTCGGCAAAATAGCAATAGATGGGTTCGGTTAAAGAGAAAGAAAAGGAGAGGAGAATCGATCAAATGGAGGAGAAAGTTGAGCCCTCTTTGGATTAAAATTATTTTCACAGAGAGAGAGAGAGAGAGAGGGAGTGGTGTCAATAAGTCAATGACTAAAACTCGAAAATGATGGCCTTTTGCATACCGTCTTGCGTTGCTGTATGGTCTAGGGCATTTTAAACAGAGACCAAGTCACGCAGGACATAACACCCTTCTCATATGAACAGCCAGGGACTGATCTGCTCCCTAACCTCTTACCAACTCTTCCCCACAATGCATGATTGGTGGTGCACATACACGATCGACTTGTCATGATTACAAATAATACTAGAGGGAGTAGAAGAGAAAAAGTGAGAAGGGAAACAAGCAAAGAAAAGGACGAATGGAGAGTGACAGACATGGCCAGACAGAGAGAGAGAGAGAGAGAGACAAAGGTGCAAATAGAGAAGGAGACAGATAGAATAGAAAGCGAGAAGAAAACGTGAGATAAAGTTTTTAAAAAAATGTTCGAAGTGTAACTAAGCTGAAAAAAAGGGAAAGGAGAGCATGCATTATAATTATAAAAAGAAGGAGGGAGAAAAGGTACAAGAAATAAAGAGAGAAGAGAGAGAGAGAGGGGGTGGCATCTAAAAGGCGAAGAATCAAAAAAAAATTCTGGTGAATGGTAATCATTTATGATTATGACAGTATGAAAATTGTGAAAAGGATACAATAAAATAATAACAAAGAATCTGTTACTTGCTTCTATTAACAGTTATATCCAATCAGTCAGTTCATGGGGAATTATTTTCTTGATAATTTATTGAGCTTTAAACCACCGACTACTGAATTCTCAAATTCCCATAAGGTTAATACACGGACCACTGGGTCCAGTAGGCAACCGGTTAATGGAGGATAGAGGGCAAGAGGGATTGTAAGAGACTTACAGATATAATGCGACATGATTGTAAAGATTATGTTAGTAGAAACAAGATGAGCTGAGACAAATGAACTGAAGTACAATCATGAATCAAAAAGAATATACACAGATATATGTTTTAGGGGTAAACAGTAGATTTTCATGAAGACATTGTTAATCTGTTATTAGATGCATGTGAGTACATGTAAAATATGAGTGAGGAATATAATTTATGTACTTTTCGATTTCCTTTAATGATTAACGTATTTTAATGATGTATCTTATAATTTGCTTACTTCATTGATTGACTTTCATTTACTGTATTTATACCTTGTATTACCGGTAGTAGTTTTTTCGTTCTTGTTAATCTCTGTAATTGATAGTTTATATTGTACAATGTTTTATTCAGCTTTTGGCTGCGACACATGTTTCTTTCAATAAACCATTTTTTAATTGAATTGAATTTGAACAGTAATACATCATTATAGATAATTATGTTTTGAGATTATGACATAAGTAATCATGTAAAGGACCAAAACAGAGTGCTTCCCTGTAATATCTAAACTTGTCTTGTCATGAATTACTGCAAAAAATTGCTTCAAATGAAGTATACAATATGTGGAATAAAATTGTGATTTTTAAGAAAATGTCATTTACTTGTGCATTTTCCCAATTACATTTGTACCATATCAACGAATTTTTTGATTTTTTAGCGATTTATCATAATAATAAGCATTCATTTATTCGCATCTATTTCATATGGAGAAGACATGTTTTATGAACGTTTCCAGAGGGTAAAAGTACACCTACCGCTAAAGTTTACTTTATTCCCTAATACATGCGAAAAGTTGTCCACTAAGGAAAGAAAAACTAACATAATTTGTTCATATAACAAACATACAAAATAATCAAAAAATATTTACAGTTGACGTTAGAGTGACTAAATCTTATGTGGGCAGGATAAAGATCATCGAAAACGAGTTTTTTTTAATGAATTTAAATTAAAAATTAAAAATAGTTTCCGAACTTTCAAATTTACTACTTTAATATAATGTACACATTGATTTTATTTTTAAACCATTGGGAAAATATAAGTAAATTTGGGAATAGACTTTTCTGTTAAATGGAGGAGAGAGATAGGCCTATACATGCATGATGATAGGGAGGCAAACTGAGAAAGGCGAAGTGACAAAGAGGGGGGGATATAGAGAAACAGAAAAGTAGAGAAAGAAGGAGAGAGAGAGAGAGAAAGAGGGAGAGAGAGAGAGAGAGAGAGAGAGAGAGAGAAAGAGAGAGTAAGAGTGGGTAAAGAGACCAGTATATATGTGTACGCAAATCAATGTCTGTGAAGTAGGTTCGAAAATAGTGCCAAAAAGTGCAAGTAGTCCTTGCGCGACCCAGAAACGGGAGTGCGCGCGATAAACATTTGAATGGTAACTATCAGAGTCTTATGTGACTGGGGTCAGACGGTAGCGTTATGAGAGCAGAAATATAGTCAGATTAAGTTACATCCGTCTCTTTCCCGTCTCTCCTGTGGTGAGTGATAATGAAAAGCTATAGGGGGAAGGCTGTGGACAGTTCATGAGGGGGCAAAATAAATCGGGCGATGGCATCGAAATACTAGGCCCTCTATTTCGTGGTTTGTAATATATATCCTGGTTCATCCGTGGCAAAAGGTAGAACGAGAGGGTAGAAATATTAGCTAAAATGATCCTTACTTGACAAATAAGAAGTTATAAACAGAAAGACACTTTAACCTTTTGAAAGAAGAGGTGAAAATATTACCCAAAGCAAAAGCAGCAAAATTTCACAACAGTGTGTAGGTTGTTGTAATAGGAAAAGGAGCATGTACAAACATGAAAGAAAATTGAAGATATAAAGCATCTTTGTTTGAATTCTCTCATCAATGAATACACAGAAAATATTATGGTAAATTGGAATTCTGGTTTTTATTTCAATTATTGTAAGCAAGACAATATTGATTGTCTTGACTTGCAACGACGACTAATCGACATATAATACAAAAGGACGGATGAGAGAACCAGGGACTATAATGCACTGATAGATATCTCATTTTCTTATTCAGTTTTTCCATAATGCATCTGAAATTGCATGCATGTGAATGTCCAAATGAGTCATGAATATTTAATAATTGCCGCGACAGAGTAATTTTCCGTTTCGATTCTCTGTAGATACAGCAGGTTTGTTAAAATGATAACCAATTTGTTTAGGTCCTATCGTGGGCCATCCATTTGTCTTTCTTTGAAGAAAGCAAACGAATCAATATTTAATTTAGTCAACTGACAATGTTTGTACACCCCGAATGCTTGTATGCATTTCACTATAAATTGAAAGTGATATTTTAACCACAAATAGTAAATACTGGTCATAATGGTTTGCCCAAAACAGCAAAAATATGGACTCTTATATACCTCATGTTACAAAATTTTACTTCGATAATAATTATGTTTGAGTAGAAAGCAGGGCATAACCATATATCAAGATGTCTACTTGTAGTCTTGCCATTTATGGTTCACGCACATGCAATTTCTTATTTATTGTGGGTAGGCATTCCTTTAAAATTTATCAAGAATCAAGCGTAATATCAGGCAATATCCAAATGCCGCCTTTTCTTTAGCAGTGTCTATTTTTCGAATCATCAGTATACAGGCAATCGTTCACATGATTTTCAATTCCAAATAGTTTCTGTATTAAGTGTACTAAATTTAATTTCCCATGATGTTGGACAATTTCTACCCAGTGTTTCTAAAAGTGTAAATACTGGACAACTTAGATTCTGATGATAAATAGATATTCAAATAATAATTCTAATAATAATGAAAAAACAATCGATAGTTGGGGAATGGTAATACCTTTACTTATACGGGCTCTAAAATTGTCACTATATCTGCTCAGTCTATTTACATAAAATGTAGATATTTTTTCGAACAAGAAACGTCTCATCGATTATGTTCTTGCAGACAAAAAATATCAGCACTTATTGTTGTTTTTTATTATTTGATCCCTTCGTCCTCTAACACATTATTATATATATATAATTTTTTTTAAATCGTCTACAATATAATAATATCATTATGAGGGCAGACTATAATATAGATATACCTATGAAACATCATAGTATTGTTTCAAACTCATTACTAAACCCGTTATAAAGCTTAAGGTCATGGAAAATAACTCGTCTTTTTTGTTCGTAATTTGTTTATTTAGTTTTAGCTATTAATGGCAATGTTAGAACTGAAGGCCAGGGTTGGTATCTTAAAAGATATATATATATATATATATATATAATTATTGTCCTACGTCGGTTGATGAGAAATACACAAAAGTCAATAATAAATGAAATAACCGTTAAAAATGAAAGAAATAAAATGTTCGCCCATCAGGAATTATATTATATGTACACATTTATAATTTTAAACAAAATATATACATATACATAATACATGTACATGTATATCTGTAATACGCAATTCGTTGGCAGAAAGTGGCCCGAAAACGCTGGCGGGTATGAATGTCAGTCTATGTCTGCCCACGTCACCCGACTATTGGGTTGCTACGATCAGAACTATATAGTTTTCTGCTGAGCAAATATCTCGGGGCTAGCGACGATCGCCGCTAAGCAAGAAAAGTCCAGTAAAATGGTCCTATGTTCCCTTTAAAAAAAGACTCTCAAAAGCAGCATTATTTAGAGTTGCGCTTGACCGGAAAACTTCTAGCCCAAGAAGCGTCGAACACACTCCACCACGGAGGTGAAAATAAAAAAGAGCTAACAATGATACTGAATAAATACGGTGAAAAGACACTGTACTCCTATTCCCAGTGTCTTCTTTCCTCTTTTGCAAATTAATTGAGAATTTATCCACATCTCGGAGAACGATTTGAGGGAAAGTAAACAAGATATCCTACGCTGGAGAAAGCTGACATAAAGTTATGACACTACGCCGGTGTTTGAGTTCGGCCGTAATTTCCTTGTATCATTGCCGGGTTTCGATTTTCACAGAGGTTCCGAAACTCCCGTCTCTCTTTAAAGGGGCCGACTTCAATGGGTGTATATTGGAGAGGGGGAAAAGACATAATTGTCCCAACTGTATAATATACAGACAAAGAAAATGAGCTAAGTCTCGGGGGCAAGGGCGCTGTAAAGTCAATATGGTTGACTCTGACATTGAGAAACTATGAGGGTCGCAACGCGCTCCTGCGGGACATTCATTGTCCAGGCACGGGACGGCTGCGGGGAGCGACGATGCCACTGTACCGTTGGCACCTTGTAACGAGATGGTAATTAGAGAGAAAGCAGCCGGCGAGCGTGACGGCACGTCCACGTATCGTCACCCCAGTGGTGCCGGCCGAGTTTCTAGTCACGGGCCCCTCCAAAGTCAAAGATTGTATTTTGTACCTACTAAACCCCATGGCTACAATGATAGAAATAATATCTGCTATCAATAAGCGTTCTCTAGTTACATTTTAATTTTAATTACACATCATATCGGTAAAATGGGCACGACGGAAACTATGCGACAGCATGTGAAATGATTAGTCCTGTATCATATCGAGTTACAGTTTAAAATCAAAGGGAAATAGTAACCAAATCCAAGTTAAGAAAATAGATACCTATTTGATCTTTACAGCTTCAAATTGTTGTTGTAATAAATCAGTATCAGTATCCTGTTCTGTATTTTAGAGGAATCGTCGTTTATCAGAATTATTTGACGAACGCTTATCATGCGAACCCTATTCTCAGTTATAATCCTTCCAAATAAAAGTACGTGGTTAACACGTTAGAATAGATGTTCTCTGTAGGTTTCCATGGTGAGTGAGTACGTTAGAATAGTTGAACTTTTGTGTGTGAGATTCAACTGATGGGCTATGAAAATGAAAAATATCACATTAGAAGGTAGCAATTGCAGAATATAGACAATACGTATTGTTATTGATGTTGTCCGAACTCTTAAGGTACCTTTTTATGGTCCAAAAATACAAAATATGGCAGTACGATGTCACAAACACTTCCTCACCCGAACCCCGTGAATTTCAAATTGTACTTTTCATTTTCATTTTTTGTTTTGTAATCATATATTTCAATAAATTTCCCTTGATTTTTATATCCATCGACTTTGAAACGGATGATCTATAATATATATGTCGAAAAGCGATTTCCTTACGATAATCTTATGAATTCATATCCATATAATGTTCCAGTAACTCTAAGTTTGTCCCCGAAAAATATGAGCCAATGAATTAAAAAAAAACATATGTTAAATGTTTTCACGACTAAGGTGGGAGCTCATAAACCACACATAACTTTTGACCTTTCTTCTTGCAAAAACAGTTGATTGTAGATTTGTCACGAAACAGACACACTGTAGCATCAACCGCTTGTCAGAACCCACGCTAAAGGTTACAGTGTCATGTACTTGGGTGGTATAGGAACAGCGTTAGACCTTCATTTCCTTAATAATTATAATTTGTCGACGTGTTTTTTGGTGCTATTTCGAATCGTTGAGTTTTTTATTCCGTCCGGTAATGGTAGATGCGATTCTTAAATTGCCATAAAGGGGAAAAAAGAGACACAACGGGTAGAATATTTCGAAGCAACCAGCTCAACAAGTCACCAACTCGCGGATCTTCCTACTCCGGTAATAACTTCCACTGAACTAAATAAAACCGAAAATGCAGAATGTCTTAAAATTATCCGTATTTGCAATGTCATATGGTGAAGGAAATTTGGCAACTAAATAGACATTCGTTTAGTTTCTTTACAGCTACAATATCACTGTATTATTCTTTAAAGATGTCGAAAACCCTTGGGGTACGGATATTTTCTCAACATTCGGCAAATTCATTAAACAAGAACTATTGAAAAAAAGTAATATTATCCTAGCAGCTAAAGTCATGTTGGCACGGTCAATATTTTTGCTTATTTCTTTGGAAGATCTTTACTAGTCTTGTCGGCATATGTTTCTGAGGAAGGAGGTTTATAAATTCTGCAATAAGATGATTAACAGGAAAATAAGGAAATAGAGAAAAGGAAGAGGTATAACTGAAGAGGGGGAAGCAGGGATAGACGAAGTAGGCAAAGGGAAAATAACTTGTCGTGTTCGGCTCGAATATCCACCAGCGAGCGGTTCAGTGGACACGCTGTCCGATGTAACAACTTAGGAACCTTGCCACGAGATCATTATTCTACATTCTGAACCCGTGGCCCATCCAGAGACTCTGACTCATCTTGTCATCATATATCTGACAGGCTTCTACGAGTTGTATACTCTGTCCACTCAGTGGATATTCAAATAGATTGACTGTGTAGGTACATGTACAGTGTCCAAAAAAAAAAAAATCTGGTAAAAAAAAGCCAATTAATATCTGTCCAACAAACTTTCAGCAGTACCTTGCCAGTTCAGGTAATGTTCCGATTAATTTGCGGTAAAAAAGAAACGAAATTGCCTTAGTTAGGCCTTATTAGACAAACTATTACCTGAGCGAGGGCATGAAATTGCTCAAAGTTAGCCGGACCCATCTTTACTTGTCAGTATGTTTTAAAGTGAAGTAGTCTTTATTGGGATATAGATGCAATTTTAGCTTAAGTGATAGCGAAGTATAATGATAGGAAATTGTGTATACTAATGGGCGGGAATGCATACATAGTGCTAATAACACTGCCTTTCATTAAACCTCTATAATATGATATAGGATACATGGGTATATACACGCGTATTCTGCGGTGCATTTGGAGAATCAAACTCTTCTAATTATGCATGAATGTGTATCGATGGCCAGTTACTTGGAGCGCATCTAACATCGAACGATGCTCATACAGTGAACCCGTCCAAAATATGCAGGCTCATTTTGTTTCCATCTATGAATCACCAATTTCGTCCCCATCCAAATCTAAAAAGCGGGGTAATTTCGTTGCAACTTCATGTGGCCGACTCGGCCGTGATGATAACGATGACTGAGTTGCGCTGCAAACTTTTAAAAAGCCACATTTCGTGTGACTTACCTTTTTCGCCACAGCTGTTTCGTACTCATTACACATAACAACTGTTTGCAAGGAAAGCGTATTTTCTTTCGATAAATTCAATAATCTGTTTGCATTGGTATTTACTTTGGGTCCAAACCAAGGTCCGTTTTCCATTTGAAAATAAATGTTTTGCCGACATTGCAAAATGAGGCGATCAATAGAGAGTTAGCACAACACTCTCTAAAACGATTCCCACTGTGAACATGAAAAAAGCAAGCATTACATGGACTCTGTATTCTAAGATCTCTTTCCCCCACCCGCCCCCTCCCTTTTCTCTATCCCTCTCTTTTTCTGTCTCGCTAACTGTCTCTTGTTGTCTCTCTCCCTGTCCCTATCTCCCTGACATGGAATATTTCCTTGCCAAAAATTAAGTGATACATATTGTAGAGATTATATTTCACAAAAATCACAAGCAGGAGACTGCTGACGGGTATTCTGGGTCATATGATAACTCCCACAGCATAACATTGACCTGAGGATGAACGGGGTTTGTCGGAAAGTACAAGGGTGTATATAATTATACAACCGTGGCTTTCACTTATTGATTCATTATTGACGCTAATTAATACGCACTTTGTGGACTGTGCAAAGGTGCGACTGTTAAGGTCGAACAGTAATTAGGTAATTTTGTTTATCTGAAAAACTGCATTGTGGTTTCTTAATTTTTGTTCCCTAATTGAACTTCACGCTTCTTCTATGTACTTTCTTATTTTGTAGACCATTTTCATTAACTCGTAGAGCAACGATTACAGCTATCACAATATCAGTGACCAAAGTTGTATGTATAAAAAGACTTTCTTTGCCCTACACAGTGTACTTTTACTTGCAAGTTCATTTTCATACTCATAAAAGTAAATATCTATTGGAGTAAGTGTTCATTTCTGATCTCCTAAACAAAGGCTTTGAGAAATATGTTACACAAAGCCTTTGGAAGCAGATCACTTTTTTTTTAAATGTGTTTTTTATTTAGCAGAGGTGAGAGCTAAAAAAAGAAAAGGGCGGCGTTCATAATCAGAATATTGTAAAGGGGGAGTCACAATGCCACAGATTGTAGGGAAAAATCCGAGAAAAGTCCGTGACAAACAATTAAAGGAAAACAAAGTCAAAAAATAAATAGAAAAGAAAAACGAATCTTGAAGGTTATCATACATCTCAGGTGCCTTTGTGGTGGAAAATTTGAAAAGGGCGGGGGGGGGGTTCTTAATTGTGTACTTCAGACATTCCAATTGGGTTTTAAAACGGAGACACGGACCGGTTATGCCCTTCTCAATCAGCCAGCCCATATTAGGGAATTGGAAAACCATCAGAATATTTTCAACTTTCATGAACTCCATGTTATTTTATTGCTGTATTCATCTGCTCCTCATAGGTAACCATGGTAGCTAGTGATGTACCTTATCCCGACCAAAAACCAGTCATCACACGTCATCCGTGTCAAGAAGACATTAGACGCCGGGCTAGGTCAACATCAGATAAGACAATATATTATCTAAGTACATAACCATATGGTATAGAACACAAGTATGTAATCCTGTAATATATAACATATAATATAAGTATATAGCCTAATGATCAAGAAAATATGATTTAATTATATAGCAATATAATATATGAATGTATATATGATATGGAAAATGTGATATAAGTATATAGGCATACAATATATAAAATATAAAATATGTTATAGCCATAATTGAAAGGCTACCGATCCTCAGTATCATTACCATATCCTTTTGAATTTATTACCCAATCAGGGAATTATCTTTGTTTAGATATTTTAAAAAATAATTCTGAAACTCCCATTCTTTTGCAATAGCTATGATATCTGTATTCATTATAAGTCATGTGTATCTCCGTTCTCCAAAAATGCAAAAACATTTAGAAAAATGAATAAACAAACAATACTAATGATAACAAGCAAAGCAAAACAAACATTTGTTTATCAATTTACTAAATCGAAGTAAGACAATGGGAAACAGGTAAGACACTATTACATTTGTCCTTTATTTATCAGTCGTCTCAGTATCACTTGCGAATATTAATCTGAAGAGCTTACATAACCTTGTAAACATGGGAAAGATGTACATGTTCAACAATGTGTTACATGAGAAATTGGTTGCTAATACTATGGAACAATGCCTTGTTTTATCAAGATAGATAATGAAATGGAAAGGCATTATCAAAGATTTACCCCACGACAGGTAAGTCTTTGATACATGTTGTGCCATTGCGATAGTTATATCAGTCACGGAAGGCGAATATTAGAGTATATGAATCAGTTACCAAATGCAAGTAGTATCATGATCTGGGCCCCGTTTCATTTTTATCAATAGGAAGTTACAATAATTGTTATAAGCTACTGAAATCCTTGAATCTGATTGACTGAAAGCGCATTTATCATAGAAATGAGGTAGTTGTTATTGATAACAAGTTTTATGAAACGGAGACCTGGAGTGTATATCTTTACTTTGCAGATTAGTAAATTAGACGTAAGATTATCACAATCTAAAGGCCCCCTCCCATTCTCCTCTCACATGGTGATGTGTTTTGTGGAGTTATTGCATTGTATAGAACAAGTTTAATGCGATTGGCCTTTTATCAATAAATATCAGACCGATTTCTCCTCTATCGTTTCCTTTATGATTTATTTATTTACATTCTCAGATAATAATCATGTAATATGCATGCGGGAGTTTTATCCATATCATGAAATAGACGTAAAGCCAGGAAGTGAAATACTGCCGTCCCCATATACATGACTTCCTATTATTTTTGAGGGGATTGAAAAATGGCAGAAATTGAAAATTTGTATTAAGAAATAGGTATCATAGACAACTCACAAACCTCTAAAATGAGAGTATAGTATAACAAGGGTCAAAGGTCACATCAGTGTAATTCTAACAGGTATGCTATGACCTAGGACAGCGCCAATCGATAACTAGTTACAACATGCAAATATTGGATATTCTGGCGCGAATATGAAATCTCATATTCTCAACGATCACCTGCCAAGAGCAGCTGTGTCAAGTGATCGCTCATGAAATTAATAGTGGTCGAACCGAGCTTAGAAATTATGCTGAATATGGATATTATACTGTCAGACCATGTAGTTGTAATTGTTCTGCGACATATTACGTGATAAGTCATGTTATTAATCTGGATAGAGAGCTATCTAAAAATTGTAATTCAGAAACAATTCGACATAAGATATTCATACCTGAGCGATTCGATAGTAACACAGAATATGCATAGTTGAATAATAAATAACACGCAGGGTTCAGTTGGATCGGGTTCATCTTTCATAGGTGTATCCATAATAAAAAATTGAAGAAATCTTTTTTCACCCCTGAAATTTTCATCGACAAAAACGGTGCATTATTTTCATAAATACTACATCCAAGAAATAATAAAGTTATAATGAGTTGCCACTGGGAGAGTGTTTACGCTCGTTGAATACCCTGCCTCCAAATCAGAAAAGAGTGAAGCACCTTCACATTTCAAAAGTGTTAGATGAGCGTAAATTAGTTATTAACTTAATATTCCAGGGACGTGTATATTCATTGACATTGTTTTAATCCATAAAAACGTTGTCGTGATTGCAGTTATGTTTATTTTTACATGCAACAAAAAAGTTTAATGATAGATTGTGCGCATATGAAGTGTCGGTTTTAAGATATTAAATTTATATATTCTTTATTTTGATTGTTCATATTAAAGATTTTGACATAATTGTGTAGGGAGTTGCATTGTTAAATAAATTGTTTAGAAGGTAACCTAAAACATATCTACAGTGTTAAGAAAAGATAATACGTTTAGTACTACATATGAAAGAAAAACAATGAAATATTGATTCGCAATAATAATTCTAATCTTATCTATTTATCTGTTCAATTATGTTCTAATCTTATTAGATTAAGATTATTAGAAATCATGGATATCATCATATAATAATTAATTTATGATAGAAGTATATTCTAGTTTACTTCTTTTGTCAACACCCGGTGCATTGTGCAATGATGTTTCAACAATTAGGTCCCAAATACCACGAATTCTACGAGGATAAGCGCCATCTCTCGACACTTCAATTTCAGTGATGGCTACTGGTATGTTTTAAGGGAGAGCATATTAAGTTATAGCATGTATAGGGCCATTTGTATTTTCGTGTTTTTTTTTCTTTCTTTTGCTCTTGTCAGTTACTGAACCTTTGATGCTATCAAATAGATTTTCCTGTATTAGAACGATTAAGTATAATCGTTTTGTGAATCACACAATGTATAAATCGAATAAAGTGTCACAATTATATTAATCCAATTGCAGCCCTTTCTTTTATTTTTTGTTCTGTTATATCATTCCTGTTACTTTCATGATTTTCACACTCTAAGACAGGGAAAAGGCCTATAATTATGTATCTTGCATGATAATGGAAGCTAACATATTTTCTGAACGTTAACACATATTTACAGATAATAGTTTTATTGACTTTATATCAACTACGTCAATGTAACATAATCAAATAAACCTATAATGCATCGTTAATTACTTCCCTTTTTTATGTATGTTAAAACCACATATTTGATATTAATGTTATCATACTCTGATTCTGTCAGCCCCTGAAATAATACACCTTTATTAAATAGGAAAAAACCACGTTCTGCTCCGTCAAGTTTAACACCATCTAAACTAACATTGCCTTCTATAACTCGAGGAAAAAAAGAAAAGCTCTCCATCATTATTTGTTCTGTTTTACAAGAATAATACTTGCACAAATAAAATCAGCTGCCTATTATGAGTCGGCAGTTTAAGTTATTATAGAGTAGTTTTATTCTTTTCAAAACCTTAGAGGCCTTATTTGCTTAAAGTCGTTGTGACGGTGCAGGTTTTCCGTCGCAATGATTTCTCAATTTCATACTGCAATGGAAATTACGTCATTATTTATTCAAACGAATTCTCAGCCCTAACATAATTACCAAAAGCAATATTAGATAAACGCGCCAAATAATAATTACTGACTGTTGATGATTATAATGTCTGAAGCACATACTGACTTAATTTCATAACGTCATTAATACAAAATCATTGTATAAAAGGTCAAATTAAAACTCACCTACCCGTTAACATCATTCTCATGATTGTACAACTTTAATCATTGGGATATGGCTAATGACAGATGAAATCAACTAATGAATTAATACATAACTTAGGTTATTGATTGTTAATACTTGTAATACTACTCTTAATGATATTAAACATGGTTCTCTCTCCTGTCAGTCTAAGAATGTATTTTCGTATTAATACCAAAAAGGTCACCACCACAATCAAATGACGTAATTGCGAGCCTTGAGTTTTGTTAATAAAGACTAAAAACATAAAAACCACCTCGAGATCTGCACACGTAGGTGATAGAGACAGATCCGATGAAATGCATCGAGGGGTGTCGTCAGAGTGTGTTGAAAGAGATTAGCTGTGAATGTTTTATTGTAAATGACAAATATTATTCTATAGAGTTTGGATGTGAGATTGCAATGGCCTTTTACCTACATTCACAGGTTGGTCCATTTTCCAGACTCGCTGTTACACGCTGGTAGTCCATTAACCCGAAACCACACAGATACCAAATCGAAATCGTACATGCTGCTAAACCAACGCCTCCATTCCATAAGCCCAGGCCTTGATTAACCCTTTGTTTTCTGAGATGAAGATAAGGCTTGGTTGGGAACGGTTAGGGATAGCGCTGCAGCTATCTAGGAGTTAAAACATGTCAATGTTTTCTGTTTGTACACTATCCGGCGCCATTGGTAGTGTGGTTTACATTTCGTCAAACTGATATGAATGTATTTTCAAACAAAATGTGTTGGTAACGAATGATATCCCCTTTCCTCTCATATAGTGGATGATGGACATCTCGATTTAGCATGCTTCCTCCACTTTTCTTTTCAAACGCCTTAAAATAATTATGTTGACTTTGCTCCCTACTCTGGCTCCTTTCCGTACCTTTTACATGATTGTCCGCAAAAAGAGCACTTTATTTTGTTATCAGTTCTCTTTTTAGACTTATATTGTTTCTCGAAATAGTATGAATGACATTCAGAAGAGTTATCCGAGAGAGTCAAACTTTCGAAACATGAGATGGGAAAACGCAAGTAAGTCTACGGCACGTGGATATACCTAGTGACGGGCTGCAGTGGGGGCCCCAGCCTGGACCCGGCAGACACGAACAACACGCGATCGAGGTCGACCCGCGCCGAGTGTTGTGAGTGCGGTTTCTTTGCATTGAGCTTGTGTGCGTGTGCGTGTGCGTGTGCGTGCCCGCCAGTGAGACAGAACTAGAGATAGCGGGAGATAACTCTACATGAATATGTATGTGTGGGACATAATAGTAAATTAAAATTCGTGTGGTCAGTGGAGGAAGGTGAACGACTCCTACACAATGGGTTTCCAGGCTGACGGGAGAAATGTGATGAATAATGTTGGGGTGTAAATAATTCCGTCTGTTTAAGTAGTAGAATAGTTTATTCATCGCCTTCTCCTCCACTTTTTCCGTTCAGACTCAGAAAAATGGAACACAAATCAAGAACACTATTCACCACTTCTTTTTAAATTCAATTTCACATACCTAATCATGTTCATGGACATGTATGGCCAATACATTTGTTCTTGTCTTATTACGTAGCTGTGTCTTGAACTGTGTGAAGAAAAAGATGAGAAAACAATTGTGTTTATTGAATTTAGCAATCATCATAAAAATCATCATGTCAGTTTCATTTTAACCCGATGACTACTGCATTCTCTATGTCCCATAGGTTTAATACTGGTTCACCCCAATTCCCGTAGGCAATGGGTTAATCATTCTTCTTTTTTTAAATCTCTATTCATGATTAATATTAGTACCAAAATCTGCATAAAATTAAATACAATTAAATTGATATATAATAAGGCGATGGTTCCTTGTTAAGACGTTAATCTACATTTGCCACTCTCCACCCAGGTGTTAAATGGGTACCCGGTAGGATGCGAAAGTTGATGTCGTTTGCTTAGCAATGAGAGCGTCACTGTACTGCCCATTGCTGGAATACCCCCCAGGGAGCGGAGAATGTGTGCGGGGATGCCAGAATCCGATGACCGGGGTAATAATAACTCCTTTGTAGGTGCCTTGAGCATCCTCTGGGATGGATACGTGCGCAATATAAATGTAGCTATTATTATTATTATTTATGTTCTACATAAGATGCAAACGGATCGGTCGTCCTAACCACTAAACCACTATATTTAGTAAAACGCTATTCCATGAGAGGAAGACCTGAGTCGTGTTACAGACCTGCATCATTCTAAATTATCCACTAAAACATGATGTTTTGGGGCCAGCATGTATCAACATGATGCTGAAAATAATGTACACTAGAGAGCACATCAAAATTTTACACATATGGGAATTCATTATCTATAGTGACGGCGTTAATTTCATGACTTTTCTTTAATAGCTCGTTACTCAAATATCATAACCCTGACGGATTATCTGCCATAGGAAGGGGGGGGGGGGGGCACTTATACCAAAGAGCAGCGACATGCAAACTAATAATGGTCATAGTAAAAAGTAAAAAATATAAATAATAATTATTACAATTTTAGGTTCACTTTTATTTATTTATTTTATTTTTTAATTTTTTTTATAAATTAATTGATTTCTTTATTTGTTTATTTTTATTTATTTATTTAATGAATTAATTATTTTATTTATTTATTATTATTATTATTATTATTATTTTTTTTTTTTTTTTTTTTTTGGGGGGGGGGGGGGCTAAATTTGATCCCAGACACGCAAATAGAATTTTTACTCTTGTAAAGTTACCCCTGGATCTTCCAATGCATACTTTTCTAGTCAGTTTTGTTTTTAACGTCACATATATTCGTAGGCTTTGAAATTCCATGCATTTTTTTAGTTTATTTTGTATTTTTTTTTTATTTGGGGGGGGGGGGGGAGTTAGAGGGGGATTCTGTATTGGAGTTTTGTTTTCACAAAAGAATACATGAATATGAATTATAATAGAAATAGTATTTCACAATTTCTATTTCCTATCCGAGGTAATGAGCAGTATAGATTTATGGTTGACATCATGTTCGTCTTTATTGTATCAGATGACACCGTTCTTTCGAATTTCTTACCGATACCTTTAAGCAACCGATAAGCGAGAAAGATTGTGGAGGCATCCCTTCCCGCCAATGACCGCAGAGTTGTCTCCGCTCCGTCAACGTTTTGGCATCGCTCAATTACCATCATTACCACGTACGTACCGGCGTCTAAACTTTGCTTAGAGATGGGCTACATTTCTCCAGCAACGACCTTAACGGCTCAACCCGCCCTGCCTTATAGCACCAACTGAGGTCAGTAAGATAAGGGTTTGGGCCAGTCTATAGGACAAGTCTTCTGGAAACATAAGAACGGGGAAGACTGATCAAGCACTCAAGCAACTCAAAGGGGCATCGCCCACTGTCATGACAGGAGCAGAGTTTTGAAGAAAATAGAGGATATGGCCACAGGCACTGTCTATTCCTTTAGCAGTATCGATATTGTCAAATATCTAAATTATCCATTTTTGGGGGGTTTTGTTTTGTTTTTGTTGTGTTTTTCGGGGGGGGGGGGCAGAAAATGAGCATCACCTCATCACTATCAGATGTATTATTTTTATTATCATTAAGACCTGAAAAATACCGAGGCATGTTATAATATCATGACGTCTGCTGACATATAGTAAGGATAGAATTATAATATATGTTGTACATTTTAAAACGCGCAAAACTTTATCATCTATGTTTGTGTTTCACTACTTGGAAAAAAAATCTGTGAAAATATCAAATATTACTTAATATAAACTTATAAATTAAAAAATAATACATGTACATTGTTGTGTTGCTGTACATAGTTCCGTACACAACAATTTCTATTTTATTATCTGATAGTTGCTTATTTTGAAGTTTGCAGTCGATTTTCTTATTATATAGAAATGTACATAAAATGAAGTGCGAAAAAATATGCAGAATTTGTTTCACTGCTTATATTGTCTGTGATGTATGCATCTAGATTTGTCCAGTCGGGTGGATATATACTTACTCTGAAACAACAACAACAACCAATAAACAAGGTTCACCATGTCTGCAATCAATGATTGGTTTAATCTGATTTCGTTCTTTCATTTTATCATTATCCTTAAATATTCAAAGTGTAATAATGCTTAAAACTTTCTTTAATAAAAGCTGAATGTCATATTAAGACAGTTATCTTATAGAAATTCTACAAATGACATGATTGCCATAATCAAACAACGATAGAAGACGTTCACTTTTGAGAATTTACGATATACCCCTGTATACTTGATGTTTTTTGTTTTTATCACGGAGACATTTATTTTAATATTTATGAACTGCGTCTGGTGAAATGTTTCACTTTTTATCAGAATAACAGGTAAGCTGTTTTGAATAAGACTATATAATTATTTGAAATTGGTATTATAAGGTGCTAGAATTCCCAAAACGTTTTGTAAATTGATTATATACCGATTTCTAATGTTATAAAACTCATTTGGGAAGAAAAAATGTTTCGCTGATGCACGTCATGATATGTGGCAACTTTGGGGAAAGCAGAAGTGTGATTAGGGAGCAGCCAAACCACACCCATGATGCCTTGCGTGTAATAGGGCGTGAACTGCCACGTAGCGTGGTAATGCTTGCCAACGAGGCGATTCCCGAAAAATACACACTGTGTCAAGAGAAAAAAAAAGAGAAGAAAAGCAGTAAGCACAGAAAAAAGCATCGAAATATGTGACCTTTTAATAGAAATAAATAGCTGTTTATAAAAGATAGAAATATAATTCTCCATTTTTCTCCCTATTCTCTATCTTTTCCGCCCATCTAATCTCCATCATCAACTTTATATAAGAAATAATGTATTGGTAATTGCTGTTTTGTTTACTTTTCCAGTACTTTGGATCGTACAAAATATAATATCCTCGATGGACTTAACATGCATATCGGACGCGTTAAATACATTACACAATAAATACATTACACAATAAACATGGCTAAAACTGGGCGTTGTGGCGTGCGCCTGTAATCCAGCTACCAGTGGAAGTTATAAACTGATTCAGTGGACCCAGGTTCGAGACTGAGTCACGTCTTTCGGATGGTGACGTTAAAGGTCGGTCCCAGAGGTAAATAATCATATCTGATTGATACACGTCTGTAAAAACCCAATTACACACACATGGCTAAATCATAACAGCTGAGCCACTGTGAAATAATAATAGAACACGTGTTATATGTTTTTAGATATACATGCATTAATATCCTTCATGCGATCTTCCCTGGCCTTGTTTTTTTTTTAAACTTCACATTCCCTCCATACGTGAGGTTTTTTTTATATACCGTGTACTAGCAGCTGATGAAAGTAACTTCCTAGAGAAAGTAAATTGAGCGGGAAACTATCCGTAGACCCTGCATAGAACAGATATGAGAGTGAGAGTGAGCGAGAAATAGTGTGTGCGTGTGGGGTTTGTTAAGGGGATGTATATACATGTGTGTGTGAGGGTGTGTGTGTGTGTATATATATATGTGTGTGTGTGTGTGTGTGTGACAGAGAGAAAAAGAGAGATAGAGAAGGACACAGAGAGACGTAGAAAGAGAGAAAGGTACAAAAGGAAGACAAAATGTTAAATGGTAAATATTATTTTGACCTGAATTTATGTGCCAGATTTTGTATCATTCTTAATTGTTAGCTTTTGTTCTATGCTCACAATGATTATGTCAAGTGAAAGTCTTTGTAAAATGAAGCGAAAATGAAAATGAAGGGTAAAAACAATCAAAATAAAGATAATATCCTATCCTTAAGAAACAACAAACATTGTTTCTAGTATTATGTACATATATATATATATACATACAAAAATATAGTTCTGCTTCGGACTTGGCTGAAAATTCGAATTTTTTCATCGTATACGGACGTTTCATTCCTATTTTGTCTCTCTCTCTCTCTCTCTCTCTCTCTCTATATATATATATGTATAAGACAGCTAAAAGCGGACAGGGGTAGGGATGTAGAAGTAACAGCCACTGAATTATATGTCTGTCATGTCTGTTAGAATAGTAGGAACTAGTTAAGAAAATACACCACTCGTGTGAGTTTTCTTGAATTTAAAAGGAAGTAACCTCATGAGAACTCACAATTTCACATCCAAAATGCACACACGCACACGCCTTTCCCATTTCTTTCCCTCTCCCTGTCTCTCCCCATTTCCTTCCATTATCCTATTTCTCTGCTTCTCTCTACATCTCCCACTCCTCCTGTCCTTACTCTCTCCTTCTTTGTCTTTCTCCCTCTCTCTCTCCCGCTCTCTCTCCTATGCCTACTG
Source organism: Heliocidaris erythrogramma (assembly GCA_025617745.1). Taxonomy (NCBI): domain Eukaryota; kingdom Metazoa; phylum Echinodermata; class Echinoidea; order Camarodonta; family Echinometridae; genus Heliocidaris; species Heliocidaris erythrogramma. Next base: position 21,181,949 of record CM046859.1, read on the forward strand.
CCCCATCTAATATGCATACGCCATGTTACGCTCTATTTTTTTATACGCTTTTCCTTCTAGATAGCCTTTGAAAAATATAAAAGGGGTAAACTCAAGAAAATCAAGCAAGATCATAGAGCACAGAGGCTATAGCTGACCTCGCCACCTGGTGATAAAGATGAAATTAATATACAATCGCAAAAAAAAAAATGATAGAGAGATAGCGGAACTGCATTTCGGCCTCTTTTTCCAATACGCTTCAATCATATCTACCGATTCATATACTACGATACCGATCAACAGGTGTGGCCTGTCTTTTTATTTCTTACTACTAATTACCAAGCTTGTCGATCTTTCGTGTAATCAATCTCTCATGATTTATTGTTCTTGGATCTCATAATTGTGTCACTAACAAAAGATCTCGTTTCCTCCCTGCATTTGCACTCCAAATTAGTATTAAATTATCGTATCACTCTTTTCAAAATTTGCACTCGAACCTTAAAAAGCATGATAACTTTCATATTTACACAATTGCGACATCGATAGCGTCATCTGTACAAATACTGTTCAGTTGGCGTGAAAGAGATGGTATGATAAGATGTATGGATTAGAAATGACAGCTGACTTAATTGTTGTGTACAAATTTCTATCCAAAGCGATCATAATTAAAGCGTCCGTATGGCGCTTTGGCTACTCTATAATTATGTCTTCTTGCAAATCAGATCAAGCGCTTTCTGCTCATAGGAATCATATTTGAGGTCAAGTGCAAGGACGCTACTAAAATGTGAATCTTTATCTCTCTATATTTTTAGAGAGTTTATTTAGGGTGTTAGGTATGTATAAATTTGAACAGAAAACACTTTAGCAATAATATTTTACAATTGAATATACAAATGAAGTCATTAAACAGTGAAATTGGTGATGGAAAAACAATCAATTACCAATTTGTATATACAGAAAAAATATTTCATCAAAAATAGAAATTATATTTAAAAAAAGCGAGTTAAAAACCAATTATATTATTATTCTATGTTTGATTTTATAGATAATATTGGTTATGGTAGATCTATTGTTTAAACATCGATCCATTGAACGCCATAGCGTTCTAGAAAGGGTGAAAAATGGTAATTATTGTGCTATGTTCATGATGTAGGTATTGATCAGCATCAGTCCATCATAATTGTCATACAAAATAAGACTGCAGAGTCGTCAACAAACCCTTGTCCAAACCACCGAATCAATTCATTTATGTAGACACACAAATATTAGCATTCCAGAGTGGTCAAAATGCATGCCCCGTTTAACGTTGACGACACGCGATTTTCTTCCCTCTTCATCAAGTACTATAGATGAAAACCTTAACCACTTTACATCTTCACACGATATTGGGGAGTTGATATGGAGGAATCAGCAAGCTTATTCTATTAAAGAAACGCATGTTAAAGACAAAGGGATGAACGAGAAAGAAATACATATTTGGAACAGGTTATGCATGCGGACAGCGTAACGAGATATGCCCCAAGTCTCAGCGCGAGCTCCTTCAGTATGCGCATACCGGAACTTTGTAGAAGCTGTTATTTATTGCTTAAACAACTCGGTGTCCTGTTCCACTAGGAACTGAATATGTAGTTGTTTAAGGGGGAAAAAGAGATCTAACAGCGAGTGACCAAAAAATGGTAAGGTTTTGTCCGAAGTAAAGGGTCACTATTTGTTACGCGGCGCCATTCCAGATGATCCCTACGGTGGAATTAATTTAATGCGGACAGTCCCTTAATGGATCGTGATGCGTATTATTATCTTTCTTTATTTCATTGATTTTTTCCTGAGTGCGTGCATGGGCTATCACACTACTATATCAAAATTTATTATAGTAAAAAGAAGGATAGCTTTTTGGACAAAAAACCCAAAACGAATAAACAGCATTGAGAAACTTTAAAAGTCAATAGATTATTATTAAAAAAAACAAAAAAACATGTATATAGCAAAACACAATGAAGTTAGTGGAATAAGAAGGTAAAACTACGTCGTTGCAATACATTATTCTACTCAACGTTCCACGTATTATACAAAATTAATCAGTACCGGTACCGTGTTCCATTTTTTTTTAAACTTCACCTATCGTTTTATATATATTTACATTTTATAATGAACTGCACACATAAGATTAAAATTGATGATCTAAGAAAAAATGTGTATATCACTTTTTAAAAAGAAATGCAATGGCTTCGAGTAAAATAAGCAAGTTCGTAATTATAATTTCCGCATGTGCAGATAAAGGTAATTGAGCCGAATACAATTAACCTTTATACGCTTTCATTTTACGCACCTTGATGCGCGCACCAGTATGATTTTACATGTTAAACGAGTAGCGCGTTCACCAAAATAAATGCGCGTACGTGTACAAATTGGGGTCATGTCTGGGTCATTTGCACCATGTATTAATTACGAACATTACATTCCTTTTAAACCGGGGCTTTCCATATATATCAGACAAGTATTATATTGTTGAAAACAAATAAAGACAAATCGAGTTTGCTTGCATTCGGTGGTCTTTTTGTTTGTCCTAAAAGTGATGTATCAGAGAACAGACACCATATGCGTAGGATGGGTTTTATCAATAGTAGTAGAAAAAATTACAATAATAATGATTGCGATTATGGTGATAATAATAATAATAATAATAATAATAATAATGATAATGATAATTCATGAATTGATATTGATGACAACAATGATAAAGATGATAAAATCATAATAATCTTGTTATTATAGAAGATGACAATAATAATAATTTTCTTTTTTTTGGGTCATATTATAGTATTTGTAGTTCTTGAATCCACAAAATATAAGGGTACATGTATCACAAAGACTAGCATTTAAAGCAAGCATATCAACCAACTTTTGAAATGAGTTTCAAAAATATATTTGTTCGACGCAAAGAATAAATGAGTTCTTTGTTGAACTTTATATATATATATATACATGTATATACAGCTAGGAGTGGCTTACGTGTAATAATAATTTACCCAAATGCAGTCAGCCCATATGGACAACAAATTCCACTGTTATGCACCTCATAATGCAACGCTAAATCTGTTGACATTCAGTGAATGAACACATGAATTGGTCATAACATTTTGCTAGATAGATTTATTATTTCAGATTTAACATTCTACCAATTTCATACGTAACTGGACATTGAATAAAACATAATTTCGAATACTTTTAAAATGCGGAATTGTCGGCTACAGAACAATTAAACCATGTAGGCCTGTAAGTTTCATTAAAAAAAATCATTATTTTTATGGAGAATAAAAACGTTTCCAGAATCGACTAGTAAAATAAGAAAAAGTGTGTTGTGTTTATGGCGCTTGAATATTGATCAGTTTGAACAAGAAGGTTTAAACAGATGGAGTCATAATAAACAGCTTGCCTTTGAAGTATTTCCATACCGCCTCAATACAAACGAAAAATACGCGCTCTGTGAAAAAAGAGAAATTCCTTTCATTGCATAACCATGGGATACGTAAAAAGGAGGATATTCTATTAAAAGGATAATGGATTTTCGCAGACCCAAATATAACTTCGGGAAAGTGCACATGAATGGTATAACCAGGTACACGCGAACAGATTTAGTGCCAAAATACAATATTGTAATGGCCATTTCGTCACTGCCCGCGTGTGCCCATTGCTTTGGGTTGTAATATCATATAGTCGACTTGACATTTTATGAAGCTAGATAAGTTCTGTCCGTTGAAGTTTTTTTGTGGATTTGTGATCCCATGTTGCCTCCGGACAATTTCAGCTTTGTTGCCCCAAAAGCACAAAATAGTCTCATAGACAGCTTACGCACTGCGTGCGCCCTGAACCCAACGCTAACAGTGTTGTTAATCTTGTGCAATGAAACCTGCGATAAAATACAATTCCCTGGTATATCATCCGTGCATTGCGTCACAGGTTATGCTGCATAAGATGAACAACACACTGGATTGTGATATGCAAATTATGCAAACTGCTCAAGGTTTCCCAAGGGGCAGCAAAGATGAAAATGTTCTTTGATTACAAATCCCCCCAAGAAACTTCAACGGATATAACTTTTCTAGGTTCACTGTTGGCTGTATAGGAGCGCCAAATGGACTAATAGCGCCATCTTTCACGATAGTGATATGTGAAACTTAACAAACGGAGTTAAGCGGAAAGGTGTTAAGATTTTACCTTGAAGAGGCATACATTTTGTGACACCTTCAAAGCTTTACCTCAAGAAATTCTCCATGTTTAAGTCAGAGGAATATCAGAATGACATCGCAATCATACAACTGCACAGTCATTCACTTTCTGTGTTCGTCGCTTAATGAATTTAACTGCGCATTACAAACTTTCAAAAATCCACACCTCTCTAAATCTCTCCCGTTTACTTTGGCGGAATCAGACATCTGCATCTGAAAATCAAGACTGTTACATTAAATCAATTGTACATCCTTTATAATCTGCCAGGTGTTTGAAATAATTATCGTTGAGACTCGTTGAGTTGAGACTTCATCCGTTTGAAGACTCCATTTGTTTTTAAAACCTATTCACAGAATATACGACTTGCTTAATGTCTCCTGGTGAAGGAGATATACAGATAAACAGGTCTACATTCATAAAGTTCATGGTAAAGTATATATGAATGATTACTGAACAAGTTGTATAACTTGTCTATAAATGGGGGCACTTCTTTTGCATGACTGACATTCTGATGCCATTCAGACATCGTCTGGAATTTTGCCTCGTTCAAGTTCATACTTGCCCTCAACCAACGAGCCTGATGCTGAACCGTTATGATTTCACAATTTCCTATTTTAAAGAAAAATGTACTAGAGAGATAACATCAGTACTGGCAGGACGCTTTGTCACTCTGCAAACGTTTCCATAATTAGCTTCAGCATTAATATGGCGTGCAGACCCGGGTTAATTCTCGAGGGGCACATTGAGGGTCGTCAAATAGAGAACTCTAAAGGAGAATTTTTCAACTGATCTAACCTTAGCACCAATGTTTGCATTAACATGAAAAGCTGCAATTTAAGCTGCCTAATCAAGCGATAATATCTAAAATCAATCTCCATGGGTCGAGGATCCGCCGGAGAAAACCATCAAGATCAACAAAGGCCAGACACGTTGAAGAATAGGCAAGGTCAGCCGGGCCAGGATCAAGGTCAGAGAGTACAAAGCCGACATGTTCTAGTTCACATCCACAATAGCGAGCCCAGGGAACATGGTAAACGTGTGTACGGTGATTGACTGACTGGGACACTGTTGGCAGAATTCAGCGCGCATCGCTTCTTCCTGGATACGCTCAAATTTTGGCGCCCTGAACCGGAACGAAATGGTTGGTATCACCGTGGCTGGGTCATCATGACAGACAGGACGTGGAAGGTTGATAAACACGCTTTATATTTTAGCTCTCTCATCTATCGTGCTCCTTCTCCTTAGAAAAATTGCATTATCCTCTTAAAACAGAAAACTGGAGATGAAGGTCTAGATAAAACATAACTACACTGATTAAATGATTTGTAAGAATGCGCTTACTTTCAAGAAGGACTTGCGTGATAATTAAAGTAAAAAACAAATTAATTAGCCCGGAGGTATAACTTGCATATTGAGATACATTTTAAGTCCCGTTAAAGAAAAAAAAAAGATGCAAGCTTTCGGCCTCCACAATATATTAGGACACATTAAACATGTAAACGTATGCGGATTAAATCGAAATCAATAATTATTATGCATTGGCTTCAGGGAAAATACTGCTTTTCATTGTTGGATCATTGATCGTCAGTGACATCCCATTCACCTGTCTCCAAAGACATGGAGAATACACAATTTATTCTCTATTATCACCATAAATTTACTCTTTATCATCATGATGTTTATAATAACTGTGCGTTTTATCTTATTTATATTGTTGTATAGTTAGTCGGCATACAATCATGACAACCATTTCATTACTTAAAACAAATATTATTTTATTAAAAAAAAAATCCTATTCACCTATACATGTGCCCATTTCCATTAGGGTAATAAATTTAAAAGATATCAGTTAAATTTCTTTTTAATTTGTCTGTCTGTCGGGATTAAAAAAGCAAATTAATGACAGAAAAAACTTCATTCATATCACTGATACGTTTTGGGATCTCCTAAAATTTCTCTCGTACGAAATGGACTTTGTGTATATACTGCATTTTATTTTATTTTACAAGGTTCTGACAATTTCATTTCATGCAATTTTTTAAAAATGCAAATAAAATTTCCCCACCTATCCTATGAAACATCCGTCACAGTTTTGTAACCATCGGCAAATCCAATGATAATCATAGCCTTAAATGTTAATACAAGAAATTAATTCACGATTCTCCAACTAGAAGTAGGCTTATACCATCCATTATCAGCAATAGTTTATACATGCATATATATATATATATTCTCATATGGATGGGAATTCTGGCCACGAAACATGTGTTTAAAATATAAACCGTCAATGCTCTCCACACCCAACCAATTACTAGCTGCATTGAATAAGGCCGATAAGAAATAGACACAGTTAAGGTATTTAACCCTGTGAGAGCCAAAAATCAAAATACCATGGAAAATGTAGACCCATGTTGGGCTTGCGGTAGGGCAAGGGTGAATATTCCCGAGGAACTAGTAGTAGACGCTTCTTCAACCTATTTACTAACACAAAACATGTTAAACTCATCTTTGACATTACAATGGCCGTCTGTTTTTCTGCAGGCGCGGCGATTCTCGATAAACTATTTAAGACGATGATGGTGTGATATCTTAAGCAAGCTGATCACTTTTCAGTGCCACTTTTAGACATGTTTGACGACTTTAGAGTCCAGACAACCAAAGTTACCCTTAGAACATTCCCTAAAAGTGTATAATGTTATCTTTCAGTAAGAAGAGGCAAGTCGTCATTTATACTCTAACTCAAAAGAAATGGAACAGTGGAAAATGATTTGGTCACACCTAACCGAACTTAAGTATAACAGAAGGCCAAAATTGGATGAAATTGAATTTCATCTAAAATATTTTACTATTTATGAACTTTTGTAGGTTTGAAAGCAACAAATGAAACGAATAAAGGATTGTAAATTAAAAAAATAAAGAATTCCATCCATTTAAAAAAAAATGTTAATCAATACCTTTTGGTAACTCCCCTTGATTGGAAGAGATATAAAAATCGGAATTATGTCTACGTTAACAGGTAAACGGGAATATAGAACAAGATAAATATCTTAGCTAGAAGTGGTCATTGACTCAGTCGAATATAAAGTCTTTTTTAAACCTACCGGACATCTAAGGTTCATTATCACAACCTTCATTTTTGAATATGGTAAAATGGTTACTGGTGTAATGTAAAATGTTTGAAGTTATTTGCAGGTGATTAAAGAGAACAGTTTGGAGTAGCACTTGTTTCATCATATCACTGCCATCATAAACAGAAAAGATTATAAGATTTAAGCATATTTTTGGATCAAATCGAGGGGAGCTGTTTTCCTGGCGAAGCACATGTTGCGCACGTCCGATCACCTAGACTAGAAGACATCGAAAAGCACCTTCTGCTTCTCAGGTGAATAACCATGTCTCCATGTTTCCATGTCATCTATCCTTTGCATCATTTGCCTGTGGATCATGTGGATTTGGCCAATTTGCAAACAACCACAAACAGAGGCTCCCGGTGAGAAGAAAGAAAAGAGAACATTTATGGAAGATGTCATGAGTAAGAATGACTTCATGCCCCGAGTACCTGATCACCAGACGAAATGGCTGAAGGTTGTAGCTTATGACTCCATCCATCAGATCCAACGATTTACCTTCATTTTTTGTTCGTTCCCCCCTCTTTCCTGAGGCCAACACTAAGCATGTTCCTAAATCATGGCTTTGTTTAAGTAGTCCCCCTTTTCCCGTTCCATCATAACGTAAGCTACCAGAAACCTTGACGAAATCAATCATTATGCTCAAAACGCAGCTTTGATTTTTTTCTGGAGACTTGAACTCCAACATCAAGTAAAACTTGGCATTAAAATTTAATCTAAATTTTTTTCAAATCATGCCGGAACGTGACATTCTTAATCATCGAATCTGTTTTTCTTGTCCCCCTTTTTTACAAATTTTGATATCAAACATCTGCCCGTCATGCCTGTAAAGTAAGTTAAGAAAGTTTCCCCTTAAGACAAGCTTTCGTTAAGTATCCTGTTTTGTATTGGGTAAAATGAAACACAAAGAATTGGGTAACAGAGCAATAATTCCACTAAATGTCAAATAATTGCGTCTCATAAATATTAAATCAAATATATCAATGTCTTGCAGCCGAATCAAATAAATTGTTCTTATTGCCATCATTTGAATATAAATCTGCTCAATTTGTTTGAATATTAATGACGATCTCCTGTTTTAAATGTCTCAAGCTTTTAGCATTTAAAATCATTCGTTGTGAGGTGGAACGTATTGTGCTCAACTTTCCGTTGTTCTATTTCATTCATTCAGACATAATTACAGGATAAGAAGATTAAATTTTAGCCTAGATCTAAACATCTAAAAAAATCAACAACCAGCAGACAGCAGGTTTCTTATGGAAAATGGATGAATAACACATTATAATCAGGAAAATTCCCAACTCATTCATGTTTCACCACAATCAGGGGTAATTCCATTCAAGTACACAACAAATAATTCTTCCAATCTTCACCTACTTGAATGAATAGTCGCTTGATTATATACATTATATTATTGAAAATACAAACCATATTTCAAGTTGCATTCATGAACCACTCCGGGTTTTACAAGTATCCATGTGCCGACAATGGGACATTTCCAAAGTTTTTAGTACCTCGCCTTGTTGATTTAGTGGATAAGATATAATACACCACGTAGTTTACGTGAAGATAATTTCACAAACATACTACATTATTCACGACTCTGTTTTTAAAGAAGAGCTAAAAATTACTTTAAAAATTACTAAAGGATTCAACTGCAGATATCATTCTTATGAACTGGCTAAACAATTCACAGTACTTCTTAATTTCGGACAAGACGGACATATTATGAAACACCTGTGCTCAGACACCTCCCCTAAAATCTTAAATGTGCCAAGAATGTCAGAGCTATTCGAAATTTCGAGAAAAATTTCCATTGCAACAAAACGATTCATTTTATTCTTGAAATTCATCCAATAACATGTCCAGTGTGTCCCAGAAAAAAGTTCACAGTTTGAAAAATTCTCCCCAATACGTTTTTCAAAATATTTAAAGGAAGTTATCAAACCTGTGGATAGCTTAGGGTCTCTTTTATCAAATGACACCAAAATATCTAAAAATATTTTACACTTGAGTGAGCAAAAGCAATTTTGTGAAAGGGTGCGAAATAGAAAAATCAGACCTACAGATGTAAAAAAAAGTTATGAATCTTTTAATGGCATGTAGCATTAAAAACTAGGGAAACAATGAAAATTCAAAGAACAATTTGCAACTCAGTCATTAGTTTGTGACTTCATTGGCACACAACGAATTATTATGTTTATTTGCGTAGTAAAAAAATTATTTTTTTTTGTCCAAGAATATGATTTCCTCATGACTTGAACCAACTTAATATATTTTTAATAATATGTTGGGGTTTTTTCAGGTGTACATTGATAAAGAATACGCTACACTTTGTAAAAATCAGGAAAATTTGATTGTTTAAATATAATAAACATACATAAGTATGAGTGATTATGAAAAGTAATATTTTGGAAACAATCTCAATATTTTAGGGTTCGTGAAATATGGTTTATACATGAAAATGGTTTATACATGAAAAAGCATATTACTAGAGATATAACTTGGTTCAAGTTATGTGAAAATCATATTTTTGTACAATTTTTTTTTTATTATGAATGTAAACAAAATAATTGGTGAGTTGTGAGCCTAGACATCACAAACTCATAACTCAGTTGCCAATTTGCCGAGTGGTTTCATTGTTTTCCCCATAGTTTTCCATGCCACTAAAAAAAAGAATCATAACTTTCTTATTAGTTGTCCGATTTTCCTTAAACCTTTTTTGATCTGTATAGGTCTGATTTTACGGGGTAACCTCACCAGTCAGAAGGACTGCTATTCATAGGGACCGCTATCCATGACTAAATGAATAGCGGTTTTGTATGAATAGCGGTCTCTATGATTAGCGAGCAAACCATAGACAAATTACCTCGCTATTCATAAGGACCTCCCTTCATAAGGACCACTATTCATAACTATTCATAAGGTGTGCTATTCATAACGTGTGTTAAATGAATAGCGGTCCTTATGAATAGCGAGCGGACCCGGATTTTACTGCTTCAATTAAAACCAAGTAATGTTTAAACTGGACTTACCTTTAATTTCACCTAGCTTGTTTACTCCATAATAAAGTTTTTATGCGATAAATCAGGACATACAGTGGACCAAATCTGTTCTTTTATAAATATAAGAATATTTCTCACATTTCTAGCCCTTTCATGACTCCCATCTTTGCCGATACTAGCCAGAACAAAAAACAAACAAACTCAAGTATGGATTTTTCACCCTTTCACAAAAGTAGATCACTGAAGCGTAAAATACTGTGAGATATTTTGGTGCCAGTTAATGGAAGAGACCCTAAGCTATTTACAGGTATATGAATACTTTCTTTAAATATTTTGAAATATCTAACTGGGGAGACTTTTCAGCCGTCAATTCCAAACGGTTCTCAACTTTGTTGATACCAGCCAGAACAAATAGCAATTTTTGTCAAGTCTGAATTTTTCACCATTTTACAAAGGTGTTTTTTGATCACTCAAGCGTAAGAACTCTTGGTGTTGTTGCATAGGAGAGCTATATCTATATATATTTAACAGAAACAGATCAGTGAAGATTTGAGCAAAATCCGATAATAAATAAGAAAGTTATGAAGTTTTGTATGTAATCAATCAGACACAAACTGGCAGCTCCGTGACGTATCTTGCGAGCTACTCTCCCATTTGCTCAGTACAGAAAATTTCATAAATTTTCATTTTCTTAGTTTTTGATGAAGGAATAGATTCATACAGGTTTTTTGTAAAAACTTAAGAGCAATGATTATATCTAAGATGCATGTATGACTGAATATTTCCTTTAGAGAAAATGGAAATTAATGATTTAAAACTTTGATGATTTAAAATTCAAAACTTTTCTTATCGGATTTTGCTCAAACCTTCACTGATGTGTTTCTTTAATTTTTCTGTTTCTTTAAAAACCAACTTGTAATCAAGGTGGACCATCCCTATTTATGAATCATTCATGGATCAATTTAATGTTCAGCAGGTCTTAAGAAATTGAAGACTATTTTTTTATTTTAAAGAAAGCCCTCATGCCTCCGATGATTTACCATCAGGCACAAAGTACGGTGCCTTTAACGCGGAAATTGGTGGGGAAAATGAGAACAGAACGTGGCGTGTAAAGTGGCTGTAGCGATTCAGTGCATTCACACCTCGGATTCCTGTTATACATGTGCAACTGTTATTTTACAGCACATCCTCCTCAAAGCGGCACAGGATATTGGATTGAACATAAGTCGGGCAACATCGTTTACACAATAAATTCACCCTCAGATGAGATAAGTCAATATTTTATTTCCATGTGGTACGTTGAAAAACTATCAAGGGATATTTGAAGAAAAAAGTCATCAGACCTTCACAGTGCCCCTGACTGGAGAAAGCGCGGCAAACGACGAGGGGTGTCTAGAAGGAGAATAATAATGCATCAGTGCATATGTGATGCTCTTTATGTCATACGTATATAAATGTAGGCCAATTCACTTAACATACTCATGAACCTGGCTACGTTTGAATGGACCGTGCGTTCAGGGACCTGAAGAAAGTACAAGAAGCCATGCACACAGTCAAGGATTTAAGCTAAAGACCATTACAGAACCCTGGATAGAATTAGAAACTATGTACAACGTTGCTTACCTGACCCAGGCATTTCTTCAACGAATATCGATTTAAAAAAGCCGATAAAATGAGTTTAATCGAGTTTATATCTTTGCTGCCGACTGTTTCAAATGTCAGAATGATTAAAGATAAAGTTCAGTTCTGGTCATATTATTAATTGAGAACAAAACTGTCAGGAAGCGTTTGGGAAAGGGTGATTATATATATTACATTAGAATTAGTCAATGCTGTTATGGAATCATTAAAATGAAAGAAATTGGCTCGATCCTGGTGAGAGTCACATGAATTGCACACAGAAATGTGTATATGGGACTACACAAACATGTGGCATGAAATTTCAGCCCAAACATTTCAGCTGCAGTTTCTTGTCCTATTTTGAATATGAGGGCATTTGAACAGCAATCCTTTTTAGGGGACATCTCTGCTATGATAATCTTCCAACCTGACATAAAAAGAGTTAGAAGTTCACAAATAATTTTTCACCTATCCCAAAATTCAGCCTTCTCTTTAAAAGTGAACATAATTACAAATCATTTCAATGAGAACGAAGAAGACAAACAGTTGATGATAATGGAATTAGGGATGAAAACAACCTGATATCTTTTGCCAAGATGTATTTGTCCTAAAGTCCATGTTTATGGCATTTTCTTATTATCATATAATCACTAGCAGAATGAAATATTACTCATATTCTAGCAAAATGAAGTATGTATGTAAAGAAAATGGAAAGTAGATGTAGAGACAATTTAAAACATGACGAGACATACTGCACAATTTGACACGCCTCTCCACATAGTGTATCTAGAGTGTTGATGTAGAACAAACATTGTCTCTCTTTATCAAATTATGATTCACCTAACATATGACCACAAATTTCATCTCTCAAACTAAAACTGTTATCTGGGCATATGCTGAGTAGAACTGGGTTATCTTAAACCGACATAAAGTGTTAATTTTGCGGTTGACTGCCAGTAACAATATTTTGATGTGGGATTCCGGCGTACATTATAGAGAGGGGATGATTACCAACACATGGGAGGCACATCTTGCTCCCATGTACATCCCCTCAATGAGAGGGGATATATATTAATGCCAGGAATACAGTTAACACCCTTTCATTACCTCCAAATTGTATCTTTTCTGCATTAAATGTGCACTTTCATAAGCATCGTGCCAACAGAAAATGTGATGTGACACACGTAATGGCTATCATGTAATTTTTTAACACTATAATTGGAAAGGCAAATATAAAGCATTTAAAGATGCGTTTTTCGAAAAACCACAATAAATGGATAAAATATAACGGATATATATAAATATTTGATTATGAAATCTGACCCCCAGCCCTGTATCTCTCACCTTCATAATTTTCTCTTTAGCAAGCGATGAACAGAATATTCTAAATTATATACTAGTTATCTTTTTAGTCACTTCGGTATACATATGAACGAACTTAACTTAACGTAACCACAATACGAAATCAATAATACATATTCACTTTTGAATCAAATCAGTTTCAAATGACAAAATGAAGTAAGAAGCAAAAGAGATATACTACAACTAACATTTAGTCAAATGGTCCATGATCCAAACATGACAATGCAAGGTTCATACATCACTCTGTCTGTGATGAACATGACGAATAGGCATTGTCTGGCTATAAATTTATTCCAAAAATCTCCCAAAAGAAATATTCCATAATGATACCCAATCGTAAATCATCATACCAGAAGCTAATTTTATCTAGGCCCCTCCCCCCTCATTGACAAGGGGTTTATGGGATTAACACATCAGAGAGTTCACCTTTAAGAGCGGTTGTCATCTTTGATATTCAGCCAACACTTTCAGCACATGCTGTTTGCATAATGTTTTGACATTTTCCGGCTGCGCCAAGCACGCAAACTTTTTTTGAAAATAGAATTTATTTCTTCTTTTTTCGATTTCATAATGTCGTCAATTTCTCCCTTTTATGTCTCTCTCTCTCTCTCCATCTCTTTGTCTATCTCTCAATTCATTTCTCTCCTATCCCGTTAGGTCCCAATTTATATATGGGGATGAACGAATCATAAGTTTGTTAATAAAGCAAAGAAGAGCGCTGACAAAAGTCATTGTCGTGGCAGATGAGTCTTTGACCTCTTCACAAACTCTGCATTTTATGTAAGGTACTTTTTAGATTTATTTTTTTATTTTACGTACCATTATATGTTACTTATAGATTTTTATGCCTATTTTTTCCTTTTTCGTTCTATTGAATATAAAATATTAATGTCGACAGCATTTATACATCATGTTTAATTATTACCTATACAGGGCATCTTAGCTGCAAAATAAAAAGCCGTATTTTGCACGGTACTCCGAATCTGTAACCGGAGCGGACAATATTGCCATATTGCCCTCTTCCGGGTTTTCCCCATATAGGCTGTACTAAAAAAACCTGCAATCAGAGGCTGACAGGCAAACAGACGTGTTTGTAATTGCTACAAAATCGGCATAATTATACATGATACATGTGATATAGGTAATAATAATAATATTGACTGGCTCTACTTTCGGGGAACATCGAAAATATTGCCGTTAAAAAAAACATATTGCCCTCGTCTTCGACTCGGGACAATATGATTCTGTTGCGGGCAATATATGTTGATATCCCCCTCAAGGCCAGTCAATATTATACAAATGTTTACTGCTTTGAGGGGCACGGTTAAAACTATGGCCCGAGGTGAGCTCGCAATGCCCCGGCCGAGACGATAGTCGAGGGGCATAGCACAGTTGAAAGATCACCGAGGGCCATGGTTTTAAAGGTGAAGCGAAAAAAAAGGTCAACATTTTTCTATATACCGCATCTCGTTAGCTCAGAAATTCATCTCAAAGACAGATGAAATACGGTACCGTTGATCGCTCTTTCGAACTTTCGTTCGGTGTATCGGTGTACAAAGTCCATATATACGGTGCCCGCCGCGCGCACGCGTATCTAAATTGCCATAGCTACGCACGCGCGCGTACAAAACAGAATTTTTGCATTGTATGCGCGAGTAGAACTATCCCCGATCAATAGTTTTCACCATACCGCCCGGCAGTCCGTAGTGAATTTCATTCCCGCAAATTTGACAAATCAGAGGCCTAGAATCTAGACATGCGGTATATAATACATAAATATTACATTTTTCAAAAGTGGTATGTATTCTATTGTGCTTGTATCTAACATAAAACTACAGCAGTAATGTATTCTTTGAAAATATCCAGGCCCAGAGTCTTACAATATTCTTGAAATCACATAAAGTAACTAACTTATGAATACGTAACCACCCCCCCCCCCCCCCCCCGATATCATAAGGTATGTTCGATTCAATTCATTATATTTTTGTTATGACTTTGTATAGAAGCGAACTAAATTTTGGATTTTACGTGTCAGGAAAAAAAAGTCTTTATTGTAGAGTTTTACCATGTGAACACAATCATTAACCTGAATCTCATCAATTTTACCCTTAATCTTAATCACTGGTCACAAAAGAACACTTTCACACTTCATGTGTGATTTTGCCATAAGTAAGTAATAAACTATAGTCCTTTTTTGCGTAATTTTAGACCAATGATGTCATGAATGTGTTCTAGAAAGAATATAGACATTGGCAGCAGAAGCGAAGGTTTCATTTTTTCGAAGTTTAACTTTCTATTTTGGACGACAAACCCAATCGTTGGTTAAACGATGTCAGCGGAATGTCAAACAGATTAATTGCCCATTCTGCAATTAAATAAACGAAACAGGAGTGAAAGGGGACTCTCAGTCATTTAGAAAATGTTATGCGGGCGGGGGTTGTTGTAAGATGTATGCACTGTTGATGATCTGCAATTATGTCAACGATGAATTGTTTTTAATGTAGCGCCTGTACAATCGTCGTCACCAGAGCCAGACGAAATCGTGGACAAATTTACGAGTCATTGCGATAGATCATTCCGTTTTTCCCGCCATCATCGGCAATCATGAACTCAATTTGAAAATGGCGAACATGGTTGACAAAACAATTATGTTAAAACAAATCGGTGGAAACAGCTGTTGGCCAACCTAGTCATAGATCGAGAAAGACTGATGTGAAAGCACTTTCCTGAGATCTAAAATACCAGTTGCAGTGGGGCATCACTTCATTTTGATCGATCTTAACCCTCCGAACACCACACGTCTAACATGCATTTGATTGAATAGTCGTATAATCCATTTTTGGTAATGGCAATGTTAATTTGGTTCGGCTCTTGAGCCGATCACATAGATGTCAAACAGGTCGAAGCCTGGATGTCATATGTGATAAATTCAGACATAGATACTAATGTTTCTCCTCATGTTTTTGTTTCATGGATAGGCCATACGGTAATCCATATAATATAGAACTTTGCAGAGATAATTCAGAGAACAAGATTATTCTGGGATGACGCCTTTGTATCATGTATCTAAAACGCAGTGTGAGTCACATGCCATAGGATATCATATCTGGAGGAGTAAACCCATATACAAACCAATGCTACACCCTGGACTTCCATCCCGGACTAAAACGCCGGGACAACTATCCCCTACGACAACATCCGCTGGAAAATTAACCCTCAGCATAATTTCGCTAGTTTCTAAATTACATTTAAAAATGACACTTTATTGTGGTATACCAGAATTTTGATAACGAAATAATATTTTATAAAACATTTAGTTATCAACATACAGTAGATTAGATATGAAAACTACATATTCCGGCTGCCGGAAATCGAAATCTAATTCAAAATTTTAGGGTGGCTGCAGCCCCTCCCCCCCCCCCCCCCGGTCTCATAAGCTTAACGTCTTTACCCCTTTGGTAGTTGTCTGATGGTTAGTTTTGGTAATTACTATTAGCGGTAATTATGTAAGACCTCAGTAGAGGACTATTATCACTAACTGCAATTATTGTCCGAGCACTTAGAACTCAACATTTCAACCAATCAATTAAGGAATTTATTCCCCAGTTTTTTAAGAATGAATAATGTTAACAATTATTTATGGTAGCAAAGACATGGCTGTAAGTGGACTATATGAAATTGGACTTAGCAATATGTACACAGATAGATTGGATTACATATAACAAATGGTAAAACAAGGGCATTTTAGAAATATACGTTTCGTCGAGTGTCGTCTGATATACTGGGCATTCAAAAAAAGAAAAAGAAAAAGAAAACCCAACTTTGAAAAATTCGTGTAAATGAACTATATTTCTACCAACAATTAAATTCATATCATACGAAAGAGTAATTCATATCTTTTTTAATGGTATCTTGTTTAGGTTTCCAGGATCATGCATCGCTGAACACCATTGTCTTCAAAGTTTTGTGCAAAAATCTAGTTGGTTCACTTTCCTGTAAAACACTATAGCCATGATGCTAAACAGATGCCTTTTATGAAATTGACTGCGAGCTCCAATTCTCATTGTGGATGATTTTCCTTTTCATAGATAGGAATCATTTTGCAAAGAAGACAGTCTGGGCGAACGTACCAGAAGGATTGCAAGATCACAGAGCAATGCAAATAAGAGGCAAAGACCATAAAGAAGGAAAATCAAAAAATCATGCATGTGTTTGAAGATTTGACTTTGCTGATTTTAAGAAATGTCAGACTATTTGTTGAAAATGGGCGGAAGATGCCTGCAGCACTCGGGACGAAAGAACACGTCTCTGTGCTCTCCGAAGATTTCACTTCTGCTTGGTCAAAGTTTGTGACTAACAATTCGTTCCATGCTTAGTAAAGTTAATAAGACTCTTTGTAAAGGCTTAAAATCAATCATTATGAGATTGCTTACTAAAGAATGGGCATGAAGAGCAACCAAGCTATAGTTAACAAAGACATTTAACCCAAACCATACCTAGTGTGTTTTAAAAGGAAGTGAACCAACTAGAATTATGCGTTTAATTTTGGAAACATAAGCAAGTTACCATTGGAAAGCAAATGAATTACTCTTTCATATGATATGAAACTCAACTCCGGTAAATATATAATTCATTTACAGGAAATTTTCAAAGTTGGGTTTCCTTTCTCTTTTTAAACGCCTAGTACATAACTTTTGTTTTGATATAATATGCGTATGTAAAATTTCGTGTTTTGATATGATTTGCCTATATGTTCTGTTGCGGGTTTTTTAATAAGGATTTTATGTTAGGATTTCTATGAACCATTTGAATTTGTATTTGAATAATTGAATAATTACCCGGGTCAATTGTAGTAGGGTAATTTTTGATATATCATAAGCTATGTGTGCGGCAATAGGTACGTACTCCTAAAGAACCGGTAAATGAAATTAATTGAAAGGGGTCATGCATAATGAGAATAAAAAGAGAGAATTCAAAGTAGTATGTTTATATCCCAGACTTGTCAGTTATATAGGAATAATGAGAACATGGGAGGGGGGGGGGGGCACTATTAAAAAAAAAAAATTCAATCAATCATAAAACGGAAACAACAATCTATTTAATATTGATTTGTTTTGTATATTTATAAATTCATTGCTTTGTTCTATTTCTTTTTCTGGGGGAGAGTGGGGGTAACTCACAATAATACTGATGGTTTTCTGAGTCTGTTTATGTACATGTTGATGTCTGTAGAACAGTTTTTCTTTTTAACTCACTTCCCTTATCAAGATCAACATGACTATATCGACTGGCTTCCTTATTGCATGTTTTCAACAAATTTATTTGATTATGGTTTTCTGGCAAATATTAGGTGAAATAAAACCTTCGATGTCTATTGGGATATAAAAACGTAATTCACAGACAAATCTAATATCGCCTGATAATGGACTAACATTTGTCCTAGAATAATAAACCAACACATTCTAAAAGAGTACCACCAGCTCATAGCTGCGTTAAATGTTGCTAGCATAAATCCATGAACCGAATTCATGTCTCACAATTAGGTATAACAGTAAGAAATCAAAATACATATGAAAGTAGCATTCTTTAAACTTTAGAGTTCACAAATTTCCTTATAGAGCTCTCCGACATAATAGCAGGTGTCATTTTTAAGGTACCTGCATTGTTTCTGGACATGTAAGAAATGATCCAGTGGATAGAATCACGTGGAGATTTGGTAAAAGGCATTTTTTCAACAATAAAACATAAATCCACTGTGTCTGTAAAAGTATCAATATTTCCCTTCAAACATAAGTCTCTCCACTGAGGAGAGGAGTAGCTGACCTGTATGTAGCTGTCCGGGAATTGTAGTCCGAGGGTATCTATATCTGCCTGGGTGTATTTGTCAGGGGCAACTTGTCCCGGTGAAGTGGCCATATCCAGCAAAGGGCGGCCCGTCATACACCCCTTCTGGAGATCATATATACCCCATCCCTAGTAGAACTTCCATGTGAACATATGGCATGCTGGAGTACTCACGTAAACGCATACCTATCCCTTATGTTTATCAATAAATTTGACATTTGTAGCTAATAATGTTATTTAGATTTCCACTGAATTTCCCCTATGTTCTTTTATAAACAAAGCCATTTGGGATAAAACTCATAATACCAAGGAGGTAGTACCTCCTTGATAATACATTAAAGCCAATGTTAATATTCATTCCAGACTTTAACTAAAAGTAATTCACTAACAGTCATTCGATGCATTAGAGACAAACTTGTATATTTTTTAACGATAGATATAATATTCACTTACTGAGGAGGAGTCTTGAAAAAAAGTTGCCAAACTATCTTACTTTCTGTTTTCATTATTATCAAAAGAGAAAAATCTAAATCAACAAAACACACTCCTTACATTTTTTGTAAATGTAGTTAAAGGGAAAATGGGAAGGAATGCGTGTGCAATAGGGGGCAAAGGCTTTGATAAGGGGGGGGGTGCAATGTCACCCCCCCCCCCCGATTTCAAAATCATCAAACAGGATTGGTACCCCTTAATTTCTATAATACTATAATGTGTTTAATCATTTTGCAAGTCCAATTCAAAGATGTGATGTGGCCTTTAAATTCTATTAACCAGTCGTTATATTTTTGGGTGGATTACATACAATCTTACATTTTCGAGATACCTAAAAGTGATCTCATTAGTTAGTCTTCCGGGGTTCTCTGTTGCTCACAGGTGAAATTACTTCAGGCCCAAGATGAAAAGGCGCGAACCCTCACGTTCTCTTCGGTCATAGCCCCCGAACCAGAAGCTCTGGAGCTCTCATTAAACAGTTTTGTCAGATCGAACTTGACTTACTCTTCTCCAGCATCTCGGGCACGCAACCATGTTCTTCCCCTTAGGCAATGTTTGCTTAAGGTCTGAATAATGACCGAGAAAACAGATCATGAAGATGGCAAGGTCGTCTTCACTGTTCCATGTGGTTCTTCCGAAGGCGCAGAATTCCGAATGTTTGTATTTTGCAAAGGGTCGTTACTCCGATGGTTCGTAATTCCAAAAATTAAATACGGTTCATAATTCTGAAAGTGAAAAGGGTTCATATTTCCGGAGGTTCGTAATTCCGGAAAGTTAATTAGGGCTCTATTGCATTTTCGGAACCTTCGGAATTATGAACCCCCTGCTATGGAAAATGTGTGTTTCGGAATTACGAACCTTTCGGAATAATGAACCTTTGGAAAAACAAACCTTCGGAATAATGAACATTCGGAAGAACGAACCTTCGGAAAAACGAGTACCCCCTGACTTCACACCTGATGACAAAGCCACAGTTTTCGTGATACAATCTAAAACTCATCAATCACGTTTCTAAGAAGCGTATATAGGTTAGAGTATGGGTAGTTTGAAGATGGGGTGGTTTTTCTTAGTGGTAGTGATACTCTGCGAACCACCTCCGAATGTTCATACGACCATCCAACGTAAGTGAGTGTTAAAAAACAGTAGAATTTCATTGAATTGATGGGTATTTTTAATGAACATTAATTCATTTTAGAAAAAATACCAGCATTGAAACAAAGCAATCCAATACATATCTTTTTTTTTCTTGAATATTGGCGTTTTAGTGTTCTAACGACGTAAATCAAATCAGATTTATTCGATTTATGTATTTTTTATAAAATACCGAGGGATTTAAATTAGCACTCTAATTTTGCGGTGCAAATGTGCAACTGCATAATTATTTCTTGCTATATACATTTCTTATAACAGTTGTTGCATTTTTAAAAAGTAGCCTAATTCCTATTTAATAGATTTGTTCTCTGTATTCGATAAGCTATCCGCATAACACTTTTTTCAAAACATAATACAAGTATATACTCTTATATCGTGTCACATAATGAGACAGATAATTAGAATTGGCCTTCGCAACAAAATTATGCTTTAAACCTTTCGCAATACCACGCGACGTTATGCCTGCTTTGAATTGTCACGGTACCAGAACATTAATGTTTCTTTCCCGCCCATACTAAGCTGCCATAAAGTCACTGCACTTTGAAAAAGATTTTTTAAAATCATACCTCCTACTTTATAGTAATATTTCTCGTTTTAATTTCCATCACCTAAATCGTTTAGCACATTTACCCAGTAACCTATTTATTCGGAGAGGGTTTCCATGCGTAGTCTTTCATTACCAGAATATATTTCGTTTGGTTTCTACAGTCAATTTCCAGTCACCCAATTTGCTCTCCCGAATCGAGATATACCTAGGCTGAATAACTAAGATTAAGACTGACATCACATCCACATATGCAAATCTGTCTCCGGATTGTAGAGAATTTGATTAGTTGTTTTGATATTTAATATAATTTTGTGATATTCACACCGGGGTCTTGCAACGTAGACTAAGGTAGACGAAAGGGAACTCCAATGTCAAAGGTCGTGCAAGGTTACAACATGGTTATCAATCCAGTCATCTAGGTCCAGTCAACTCCGTTCATTAGTGCAGCGCGTAGATATATTTACTAGGTGAGTACATGTAGCTTCTGTGTGATCTTTTTTTTTCTTCCTGTGGCGTCGCTTTCTATTTTACCCTAGTCCCAGTGCGTGTGTAGGAGTTATCCAGTAATTTTGGACAAGCGAGAAAGTAGGCGAGTCCTTGGAAGATAAAATGGATATAGCAGTAATCTCTGAAACTTCTTCCGAGAGGGTCATGAAACCTTCAGATCTTTTCCCCTCGATTCATAGCATAACAACATAGAATAATTTTGGTTGTAATATTTGCCAGACAATGTTTTGTTCTTTAGAATAAATACCAGTCACATTTTCACACAAATAATGTAACAAAAAACAATCAATAAGAGCATGCTGCCAAATGTTTCTTATTATGGAAAATAATTTTGTAACTTATGAAGCCGTGAAAAGCCCGCTTGTACAAGCATGTTCGACAATTATTTTTCAAAGAATAATGCTCAATATATTTTCATGTTTTACTCCCGTTAAAAGTTGTTTGTGCTTTGTCTTCGGTTTGAATTAAAGAATGGAGGTTAAAGGTAATAAAAATGCAGGCACGTAAGATTTCTTTTTCAAATCAGTTTAATCGCGTACTGTACATGTTTTGATGCACGAAAATGTAAATTCATAAAAAGAAAAAGAACATTAAAAGTATTTGATGAATTTGAGTTAAAAAGAATAATTCAAATGTAAGGATAATGGTCGAAAAAAATGGGAACAATAAAAAACCTTTTTGTATTCCATCTCTAGAAATATCATGAGCAAGGACCCCAAGGGATCGTCCAGGGGCGGATCCAAGATTTAGTATAAGGGGGGGGGGCACACAAATGCAGGTTTGTCAACTTTTGGAAAAGGTAGACCCGTATTTTTTTTTGTCTTGCCAGCTTCTCGAAAAGTGTGTGTGTGTGGGAGGGGGGGGGGGGGGGGCAACAAAAAAATTTCGCCAGACCTCCAAAATTCGCTCAGTGGGGGGGGGGGGGGGGGTTATGGGGGTCCAGTTTCTCTCATAATTCTCTGACAAGCAAAAAAAAAAGGGGGCACAATCGACAAAAGGGCGGATCCTCTATGGTCAAAATGCATACTTTTCTTTCAATGGGGGGGGGGGGGGGCACGGGAAGTACCCCCCCCCCCTGGATCCGCCAATGGGGTCGTCATCCTTTTGTTAAACTAGTATGTTACGAAAAATACACAATAAACACAATAAACACAATACAGGAAGGTTGAAAATAATATAATTGATCCCCCAAGTGTACTGACAAGTTAGGTATGGGGCATGCAAACCGAATCACCGAAACATTAATGATCCCCCATTTCAACTTGCAGTATTCTTGGGGGATCAAGAAATACAATTTAAACACTATTAAATAGAATAACACGAATAAAGGAAGGAGTAAGAAAACAAAGTTTTAGGATTTATTTCATATAGTGACGTTTACAAACAATAATCAATATAACCCGATTTCTTTTGAGACTTCTTGAAGCTCATATTTCACATAAGTTTACATACTTCATTTTCATTTTGAGTGCATCATAAAACAAATAATTTTGTATGCCTTTTCGTTGAGGGTAGGTAGGTGTTGTTCTGTTTTAATTCAAACCCGTAGACGAAAATAATTTGGGATTATTCTACTTTCGATTCTACTCTCTTCATATGTAATATGTATGAATAAATAAATAAATATATATATATATATATATATTTCCTCACAATATATATATATATATATAGTACAAATTTTAATAGGCTGGAAAGTGTTGCTTTAGAGACTTAGCTGGACAGTCTGTTTCGGCCGAAGCCTCATCAGCAACTAAATCAACTTATACAATGTTTGATTAAAGTACAGCGTATATAAGACAGACATATAATTCTAGTGCAGTAAAGCAAGCAAACAAAAGATACACATGTGGCTTTTTAATGGTAGAATAGAATTGGTAAAATATACATGTATATACATATATATGTATATATATATATATATATATATGTATATATCTGTATATACAGTTCAAAAAGCTCTGCGACTGATATTAAAAATAGAGAGAGACACAGAATATATCACTCCGTTAGACATATCTCTCTCTCTCTCTATTTTTTAAAAAAAAAAGTTTAACTTTTTAATGGAGTTTCTTCATTCATTTATTGTTTGCTATATATATATATATATATATATATATATATGAGTGTGTGTGTGTGTGTGTGGGTGTGTGAGGGTGCGTTTGTTTAGCATTATGTCCGAGGACATTTTCGGACAGAGAACAAAAAAAAATCATGACAACAATGGTCCTCGGAAGCCGGACAATAGTCCTCGAACGTCGAACAATGAATTTATGCTTTATTCCGTCGACTGTCCGAGGACGAGTAACAATAGAGGAACAATAGTTGTCCTCGGAAGTAAAGCCATGTAAACGTGTGTGTGTGTGTGTGTGTAATATGTATGTGGGTATATATTTGAAATTCTCTGTAGGGGTCTCTTCACATAGCTATAACAATGGTGTCCTCATTATTTTGTTCCAGACCCGTTTCTTCGATGATCTTAAAGTAGGACGGGACAAACTCTTTCTTGTGGATCCAACCAAGTCACAGCTAAGTCGATGACACCACGTGCCCTCTTCATCATCTCATCCCTGATCGGAGTTGATTCTTCTTGATGTTTTGTTTGTGCAAGGGAAGAAGAGGGGGAACAAGGCCAAAAACTTGCAGCGGTATGGCTTTACGTTTAGACGCCGTCGCCCCAGGCCAGAAGAAAGTCAAGGAATCCGACTGCAGCGACGAGGGGGAATGGTAGCTAGGGATGAACGGAAGATAAATTATTATACGTGGGCAAGTCATCATGATCATGAACTTGGTAATAGTTGAAAGTACATTGGGGGTGAGTCAAGTCTATAGCATAGCACCCTCTCTATCGTACTTTCTCTGTCTCCCTCTTTCTCCCTCGTTGCTCATGTTACAGTGATATGTCTTAATCACAGTCATTTGAATGCTGATGTGTGATTACATACATCACAGGATGGTAGGTCCGTCTACCAGAGAACTAGTCTCCGTGCGTCTGCCTAAATAAGGGAAAGAGAAATTCACTTTATCAGAAATAATTATGGTACTCAAAACATACCACCATGACTTTACAAAATGTCATATATAACTAGGTGATAAGGTGGATAAATAAGATATCTCTCTACAGGACAGAAAAGAGTTTTGGTACGAGCGGGGCAAAAAAAAAAGTTATTCTTGCAATCCTTGCCATATGTTAAAAAGAAAGAAAACATTTACATAATTAATATGTCTTTTTTTTAATGGCCAAATATGATATAAATCGATATAAAATCGAATATATTACAACTTATTAAAAAATTACTGCAAAAAACAACAAATCAGTGCCTTGTTTTTTTTCAAATACTATTTCAATTTAATATCAAAGAAAATTACATACGAACAGCAATTTTTGTTCAGTCTGACTTAAAATAAGGGATATTCTTATGTCATAACATGATCAAAATATCGGAATTGCCAAAAAAATATCTTAAGATACACAAAAGCTGTATGGAAATATGATGAAGTTAGAAAAGAAATATATCGACTAAGCATGCTAAGAAAAGCCTTAAAATTAGAATTTTCTATATTAATCAGGCGCGCAAATTAGAGTAAAATTTGGGCCTTTGAAATTATTAGAAATTAGAGTTTACACAGTAGTGCCCGTTCATATCTGGGTCAAGAAAATAAGTCTCCCTATGGCGGTAAGATCTAAACATATCGAACACAAGACAGATTTTTAAATCTTCAGATTAAAGAATTAGAACACTAATTCTGCAGACTTTGTATTATTGAGGTGCATGTATTAAGCAGATTAATTAAGTTCTAGCGTGACGATTTTCAAAGACGTGGAAATGGATTTTGCATGTTCTTAAACTTATGTTAAACTTTTAAGTGAAAAATCAAAAGTTAATGCAAGTTGTAAAATAAAGTGTGTATCAAAGTACCTATCCCGTTTCATGTGAGCCGAATGGTTTTAGAAGAAATAGTATCAAATAGAATTCACGTTGATTCAATAAAAATAAATAGATAGAAAATGGCCTTTAAATAAAATAGGGTGAATTGACCCAGTTTTTAGTAAATAGATTTATACAAAATTCTCAAGGAATTATACATCAGGATTATTGATCGATGAATTTTTCTAAAGGGAATTATCAAATATAAACGGACATCTGACATCATAATTTGATTAAGATGTATGCTCAAGCTGTACATTGTTGGCAACGGCCAGCTCCAGAATTTTCTCCAGACAACAAATGTGGTATTAAAAAGGGAAGGTTTTTTTTCTCTTCGTTTATTCTTTTTGGGGGTATTTTTTAAAAGTTTGATGCAATATTTTTATTTAAGGGCTCGGGGTTCCTTCCGCGTTTTACTATGTTTCCGTTTGTCCGTTTCATTGTATCAAAGACCCAGTGGCGGATCATTTTAGTAAGTTTCCTCCCCCCCCCCCCCCCCCCGCCAGTCGATATTCCCTATACCTAGCAGACCCTTTGCTCATCCTAATTCTAATATTTCTTCTCTTTTTGGATTTTTTTCCCCTTATAAATAGTGCCCCCAGTCAAAGAATCCTCAATCCTCTACAGAGATTGGGGACCCACTGGAAACATTTTGTATGTGACCCAGCTTCTCTTAGGAATGCGATGGGTAAAAAAGAATAAGCAATTGTAAGCATTTGACAATTAATCTTTTGAAGAAAGTCCCTTTTCTCAAGTAATTTGTTGTTTTCTTTATTGAATATCTGTTTTTTATCCCTCATTAAAAAATTCTTGTTCATGGATTTGTCAAGAGCACTTCATGTGATTAATCACAATTTTACTTGAAAAAGAAATCCCTCAGGGAGAAAAATAGGTTCTATGACGTCACACTTTTCAGAGTAAGATATTTTTTATTTTTTTGGTTATTTTGCCTCTGATTGCCACTTGTTCAATAAATCATTTCTTCTGACGCGCACAGCGAGCAGCCAGTAGTCTCCATCGGGTAACTCCCGCTATAAGACGGCGCAGGCACCAATCAAATTACGCCAAGCCCGAGAATTTTCATGAATCCACCAAGATGTAGGTAATGTGACTCTATGGATGTATTCTGTCGATCAATTGAAATCAAAACATGGCGATCTACACTGTAGTTTAGTATACGTCGGAAGGAAGAAGATTTGATTTCATTGACGAGAACCAAAAATAACCAGGAAACAAATCTAGATTTGCCTCTGGATATGCTGTATTCAGTTATCAGGTAACTCTATTTATTACAACTTTTAACTGTCATTATCATTAATGGGTGTCGTCAGACACTTTCTTCCATAACATTAAACTTAACATTAGAAGCTAACAGTTAGATCTAAAGTTAAAATCTGCTTTACCTTTGCAGTTCATACTAAAGCCATAATTCTGACTTTCTCTCTCTCTCTCGGAATTTAATTGATTAATGTAATGTGTTAGAAATCTAAGTTGCGTTAACTGTGTTAGTAGAGGTCTACATGTAGATCTAGAATAACATTAACTTGTTGTGCATGTTATGCATGATTCCCCAGTTTCATTTTATGTACCGCATGATTTATAATCTACTTTTATAATATTTTGTTTTCTAGTGAAAGGTAGATAATTATACTGGTATAAATAAATCCTGAGATTCTAACCCCCCCCCCCCCCCCTCCACCCGCCAGTCAGCTGATTATGGGGCCAAATTTTAACTTTCCCACCAACATTTTACTTTTACCCTCGCTTCAATTGCAAACGTGTAAAATAATGGCGCAGCCATCGTTAGAATAAAAGTAAGTTATTGATTATACAATTACGAAGTGAAATTATAATAAGACAAAGAAATGGGGACAAACCGAAGTGATGTTATAAACTCGTGATGTTAATTACTTCATTGAAGCAACTGCTTGAGGCAGTGATGATCTCATGGTCCTGTCTTCTACGGAACTTAAATTTAGGCCAATATCATACAGTCGTCCACAGTGACTGGACCAAAAGAATTTTTGAAAGAAAAAAAAAATCATGATATTCCACGGTTTTAAGGCTGGATATAGTGAATACGGGAGCCTCTTGCGTTCAATGCATCCGGCTGTTTTCATGAATTGATTAAAACGAAAACTCATTAATTAAAAATGAAGCTCATCAGATTCGTTTTCTTTTAAATTGCCGACATAGGTACACAATGGTTGTCGGGTTTTCAAAGAGTATCGACAGATGTTCCAAATAAAGTACTTGAAAACTCACACGCACGCACACGCATACGCACACGCACACACGATCAATAAACAACCGTTGCGATTTACTGACAGCATATAAAAAACATGGTTTTTTTCCTTTGCCCAAAGGAATTTGTTTCAGTGTCACCCCTCCTCTCTCTAGCAACGCCCTATAAATCTCACAATTGGCCACATGAAGTATATTCTGCCCTACAAGTGCCTGCTACAGTTTTTGTCCTCTTTGAATCTCCCTCCCCCCCCCCCCCCATCCCCACTCTCTCATTCTTTTCTTCTATATTTCTCTTATACTCAAATCGTCCAATGCTTATGAATAGCTTTGGCATAAACAGTGCAATCCTTACATCAGGGGAATAATACCGAAAATCGCCACAACTCCTGTCATTCCAACCCCTCTCCCAATTCGCTCATTTGATAAGGTTGTATAAACTACCCTCTTTGTAATGAAATCAAATGGAAGTCCACAATGCTTGACCTAAATACGACAAAAGATTTGGGGAATGAATGGAAATAAATGACTGACCACACACGCACTTGACCGCTGTACAGGACCCTGTTGTATTAGCCGCTGGTCGAAGAATTGAAATTCCATTCAGTGTTTGTTGTTCATCTAAATTTTAAACTCCGATTATGAGTAAGCCTTTCCCTATTTCGAACGATAATAGTTGGCATTGCTATTTGGCAATATTAGCATTTTACTGCTATAGCTTTAAAAATCAAAATCCTTTAGCATTACTACTATTGATCCTGCTGCTGCTGTTGCTGTGCCGTTATAATTAGTATTAATACTTCTTTTATCATTAATATCATCATCACCACCACCATCATCATCATAACTATGATCATTGTCATGATTGTTATTGTTATCATTTATTCTTTCATTTATTTATTAATGTATTCATTTATTTATTTGTTTAGTTATTTAGTATTATTATTATTACTATCATTATTATCATCATTTAGTATGATAATGAAGAGGATGAGTGTTATTATCATTTATTCACATATTCATCATCATTGTTTTGATGATGATGATGATGATGATTATCATTATTATCATCATTACTATCAATAAGACTTCTATCTCTAACTATTTTGTTGCAAAGTTTTAAGGAAACAAAATATCCTATATGCAAAACCCTACCATTGAAGTGGTCTGATGGGCATAGGCGTGTGGGCACATTGATTGCGGGGGGGGGGGGGGGGGGGAGGCTGACCTAGACATAATGATAGCTAATAAACCAAAATATACTTTACTCTAGCAAAATCAACGTTATTTTATAACCATTTAAAATCGACAGCCATTCCATTATACACAATAAATATATTTCTTTTTCCATATTTCGCCGATATAGACTTCTTCTGGAATTTTAAACCAGTCTAGTGTCATTATCTTATCCTTGGCAGCACATTTATATATATATATATATATATATATATATATATATATATATATATATATATATATATATATATATAAATGTATATATGTGTGTGTGTATATATATATATTTAATAATCATTGTATAGCCTCGTGGATAACATTATATAGTCATACGATCGAATTGCTTAGAATTAGACATGCTTAGAATTATGAATGCAAATTAATTCGTCTCTATTACATTTAGAGATCCAACATGAATAATTGAATTGGCAAATATTGCATTGCGGAATCATCATCGATAGCAGAGAGAATAAATACTTCAAAACAATTATGTAAACATCCTTTGATAAAGCTACAATATACACTAGCATTATTTCGTTCATTATGGAAGACACGCTCAATATCTACCTAATTGTGCGTGATCAATCAAAAACAATAATTAAATCTGTACTCTCCAATATATAATGAATACAAATTATCTCAAAACTCTTTTCTTATATAATGATTTGTGGTAAAACAACGGTTTACAGACAACACAATTTCCCGATTCGTTTCTGTTCTCTTGCATATGAGACCGAGCTGCTTTAATTTTGAAGTTGGTTGATTAATGATTAGTCTTACGAATATTTTGTTTGGAGCGCTCAGACATAAGACGCTGAGTTCATTATCGAGATAATTACCAGTCCTCTCTGGTTTGTCAAATTCATTTCATTAAACGGTTCTTCAACTTTCAGATAGGTCACAATCCGTTTGACAATTAATCACTGAAAGATTTGAAAATTGTAAAACTCTCTCTAGCTAGATTAACGCATCGCAAAATAAGATTGAGGCGGATTCGTGTAAAAATTCATTTCGAATTCCTATGAACCTTAATAAATCAATCACAAACAATAGATTTCTGATGAAAGACTACAGGTTCTCCAAATTACTTTATGAAAATATTAACAAATTCATTAGCATGATTGCGAACAGATCTATCGTTTTGCCTTTTCTTTCTATAATGTAGAAGTCATAAATTGATGACATGATTGCGTAATAATTGAATAAACAAATTGTTTTCATTGGAACATGCATATATACCTAGGGATGGAAATGAATACAATGGCATAAATCTTCTCCTTTGTTTTCAAGATAATGATAAAATATGTAAAATTATTCAGATGACCTTATATCAGACATATTTCATTTGCCATGTTAAGCTACGGTCACAAAGGTTCGTACGAATCTCACTGTTCGTACGAATTTCGGAGTTCGCAGAGATTCGTAGATGGGGCATAGATTCTTACGGCCTTCTTACGAAGTTCGTACGAACGCCATTTAATTCGCAAGAACAACTTAAGACCTTCTTGAGAAACGAAGTGATTTTCGGTTAAACAATGGCCCTAGAATTCGTACGTTTTTCGTAAGAATGACTTGAGTTATTCTTTCATCAGACTTACGACCATCTTACGATTTTTGTTGTCGCAAGATGGCCGTACGTGTAACTCACGGCACTCTCAAGTCATTCGTAAGAGGATCTTACGAATTTTTGTATATTTTCTTAGACAGGAGATGCTTCTTCGTCGAACACCATGAACAGAGTGAGGATTTGAACTTCGTGCGTTTGGCTTTGTACCCCCTAAAACTCAACAATTACACAAATTGTGTACCCACGCCTTACGAGCACCTTACGAACGCCCTACAAACGCCAAGAGTCAGTCGTTCATAAGAGCGCCGTACGAATCTCCGTTCGTAAGGTGTTCTTACGAACGCAGTAAGAGCCCTCCATGAACAGCTTAAGGCTTTCTTACGATCATCGTAAGAATTTAAGGCTTCTAGAATTGTCTCTCGACCCTTCAAAATCTTGCGTGGTTCTTACGATGTTCTTACGACGTTCGCACGGCTGCCTTACGAGGAGGGGGTTTCGTACGACGTTGAAAAAAATCTTGGACAAGACCATCGACTAGGCTGCGAACTTACGAACGGTCTACGAACGCTGATTTCGTACGGCCTTCTTGAGAAGATCTTACGAAATGGTTTAAAAATCGTTCGTACGGCGTTCGTAGCAGTTCTTAATGGTATTTGTGACCGAAGCTTTACTCAAGACCATAAATATAAACAAGATATTTAACATAGTTTCGGTATTTGTTTATCCCTTTATGAGTAGTAGGAAAAGTAAAAAAAAAAAAAAAAAAAAAAGAGATCATCATACTATAATCATACTATCATACTATAATCATACTATAATTCGAGAACCGTTTGTCTGTTCGTCTGTCTGTCTGTCTGTCTGTTTGTTCTATTCCCCTACTCCTCCTAGATCCTTCGACAGATCTTCACCAAACTCGGATGGTGTATGTAGGGGGACCCCAGAATTGCCCTTGAGGGGTTGGTTTTTTGAGGGTTGGTTTTTTTTTGTCTGTCTGTCTGTTTGTTCCCCTACTCCTCCTAGATCCTTCGACAGATCTTCACCAAACTCGGATGGTGTATGTAGGGGGACCCCAGAATTGCCCTTGAGGGGTTGGTTTTTTTTTTAAAACGTCACTGGGGTCATCACTGGGGTCAAAGGTAAAAATAAACACTGTTTCATAACACATACAGTCGATCATGAACATAATCGATTATAAACTTCTCCGCGCGCATAGGAAATCAACAGTGCTGTACATCCGCGCGCCGCTGTAAAAAAAAACATCTCTCATCGCCTCATGTCGGAACCCGCAGCTTGAAGGTTCGTATGAATTTTTATATTATATATAAAAAATTTTATATTATATTGTCTATGAAGGAATCCTCAACTGAGAGGTAAGTACCTAACAAACCACACCACCCTATGCCAGGCACCCCCCCCCCCCCCCCCCCAACAAAATTGGTTCCACATTTCATTTCATTATTTTTTCCTCATTCAATTACAACAATGGATTATCTTCTCATAGCAACAAAAAGTCAAAAAAATTGTACTATATCCTGTTTTTCCTGCCTAAAATTCCCACATCTTAAACACGTTTATGCACTAAACGCTCCATTTCAAAATCGCGATACGGGTAAGATGGCTAGTATCTGAAATTAGGTGTACTGCGAATGTAGTAACAAGACCGAGAAAGATTGTCCTAAAAGATTATAAATTCATGAATTTGACATGGCATTTGCTTTCTCAACGTAGGTGGAAATTCACATATAGAATAGGGCATCTTTAAAGCGGAAAGGAGCGGAGTAAAAAGAACTCATGGAGAGAGGATATCGAGTACAAACATGTGCATATTACAATATGGAATAAAGAATATTTTTTAATTCTCTCTGTACCTCTTTCGTTGATTAAACAAACATATAACAACCAAAAATCCTACAGAATACGCTTATCCACACATGCATATCTTAACATTTATATCATGTTCATTTCTGTAGAGCATCTTTCTTGAGGTGTTGCAATAAAAACCCTGAACGCTTTTAAAATGTTCACTAAATTTTCAGGAGATTTGACTTAGAAAAGATTTGCAAATGCATTCAATATAATGCTTAGATATATATTTTGATATCTCTGGTACCTGAAAAAAGGGCTATACATGTCATTCATCCAATACTAACTGTGAAAAATCAACACTACGGAAGCTGATTGAAAAAAGGGTTTAGAGCAACCTTTTAAAAAGGACTATGTAAGGGATATTACAGCCCATTCTTCGTTCGTAATTCTACATAATCAACACTATTCTTTGACGCATTTCCGGATAACTCGCCACTACCATGACCAGTCAAACATCTGCGTACCCATAACATAAGATGGCGTCCTACCATTTGAACACTACAATTGGCAACCTTGGAGGGGAAAAATCGACAGCCATTCTATGCAACACGAACATGGAGACTCACAATGGGCTTCACCAATTCCCTCTACCTCCTCATTTGGTTATTTTGGTCAAATAAAATTGGACCCACCCCGAAAAGTGCATGTACTGAAAATAACCACTGTGTAAAAATTCCACTATTTGTCAAAAGATTAGATTATTTTCCTTCTTTTGCGTTTCGTGTTTTTTTTAAATTACTTCTACCATCGCAGTGGGAATAGAAATGATAATGGTAAATGCTTTTAAAATCAAATTCTTTCATACTAATCATGTATAACACACAAATGTGATTAATGGTTTTTGTATGTCACAGCCATTTCCTAGGTCCACTGATTTAGTATTTTAAAAAAGAGAAAAAAAAACATTTACTTACATTTAGCCCCCTTTTTTCGAAATATGTAGGTTTCTATTAACATGGTTTGGGATAAATCTAGTTGGGGCTTAGTTCATTTTTCATGACAAAACACGTATAATTTCCCATCAACATGATTGCCAGGATCGAACTTTCTCAAAAGTGCTATTCTCTTTTTATTCTTTTTTCTTGAAAGACTTGTAATACTGTTGTCCTATTTTTGTGACTCTCTTGATTCAATTGCCGCATAGTAACAGAAGGAACACATCGTATTAGTCCCAGCTCATTAAATGTAAACGGACTCTCGCAAAGTATCACATGAAACAATCAAGATCGGATTGCTTGTACCGCTGCAATACAGACTGATGACGAATGTTGAAGTTTTTGAAGGTATGGGTAAGAGTGGAGGGTAAAAAGTGCATTCAGACGATAGGTCACATGGAGATCAGTTTAGTTTCTGGGGTATTGTTTATCAGATTTTTTAACCCGAATGTCCAGGGGCAATTGTTTGGTCTCGCTCCATCAAATAAAATTTGAGACCCACGTACGAGTAAGTGGTAACTGGGAGGAAAGAAAGATGAAGAAGTGATGAAGAGAGAGAGGGGGAGAAGGGGAAGGGGGGTAAACAGGACAAATACGAAGTGGGCGAAATGGAAGTGGAAGAGAGAGGGAGGGGTAAAAGCGGAAAACGAGTAGCGAATTCTGCTATCGAATTAGAATCAGCGGCCCTCTCTCTCTCTCCCCCTCTCTCCCCCTCCAACCCTCTCTTGCTCATACTCTCCTTTGAAAGAAATAAGCTAAGAGTTCCATGCTCTTTATTTATTCCTCTTGGCATATTTAGAGCTCTCATTGAGCGATATGTGGGTCAAAGCGGCTTCGGGGCGTTTTTCATGAAACTGGCTACGTTCTTGGGCTAAGAATATATATACCACAGTAAACAAATGGTTTAAGCTTATTTTCATTTTTTTTTCTCTCTCTCTTTCATTTTCATCGCCGTCACTGTCAAACATTTCCCCTCACTCCCTGTCATCCTCCTTCCACTCTCCTGAAGAGTTCTGTATTCTAACTACTGTTTAACGTAGTATTCTCCAATTTTACTCATAGCCATTTCTCTTCTGTGTGTCTTTTCCCATTTCTTTCTCTCTCTTTCTCTCTTTCTCTCTCTCTCTCTTGCCATATTACGTACTCGTATATCCTTCTCATCCCCCCTCTCTCTCTGTTTCTGTCTGTGTCTGTCTCTATCTCTCTCTCTCTGTCGCTATCTCTATCCCTGTCTCTCTCTCTGTCTCTCAGCCTCTAACCCCTCACAACCCAAATATCATCTCCCAATTACTTCATATCTTTCAAATTTATCTGCGCAGCACCTCTTCTGAATACTAGTAGCTTAGCCACGGATGTTTATCTGCTGTATAAATCGCACCATATAACCTCCTCTGTTTCACGTATCTCCATTTAATAATCTTCGGTAGATGGGGCCAAATTCCTGAGGAGTTTAAAAGACCTGAAATATTGCATGCAATAAATATTTTTTTCGTCTCCCCCTGAAGTAACTATTATCCTCTCTCTACCCCACTCCCTATTCCCCTCTCCCTTTCTTCTTGTTCAAGCTCCATACCCTCTTCTTGGGCGCTTACCCTAGTTTTAGGATGACGATTTCGACAATTAAATTACTTCGACATACGCAGACGACGAAATCTAGGCCATGTGTGTTTAAGAGATGGCGCGAAGCTAAATGGAGATATTCATAAATGGGGTTAACTCAGATGTCATCCTGTCCACTTTACCGGCAAGGGATCTTTTTTTTTTACTCCCCTCCTTTCAGAAGCCACGATTGTAGAGCCCTTTTCCCCAAAGGCTACCAATAGTTTGTTGTGCGTAACACGTCCCCCTATTCTTAGGTTCCCTGCAATGTATATCAACATACAAAAGAGAAAGAGGCACTTGTAAGGTCGATTATTCTTTGACCGCCTGCTAAAAAGTGCATTTTGGACTGAAAAGAAAAGCCCAGCGGGTCGAGAACTTTTCCCCCTTTTTCTTCCTCTTGCAATGAATGTATATGAGGTCAATTCTATGCATTGAGTGAAACTTTGAATGGTCGAAGAAGTACGCCATGAATTATTATACCACTCGTGCCATTGTAATACAATGCCAAGTTTACTGGTACACGTGACCCTTCACCTTTCGTAAGTGTAGGTCTGGAGACCCAAACGCTAATGGCTTACACAAAGTTACTATTATTTTGGTTGGCACAATGTATGTTGACAAGTAAAACCCCCCATTCCTGTGTGGTCGCAAGTTATCTTTAATTGGGTCACATTGCCCCCTACCACAAGACCACAGATCCAATAATTTTCTTAGAACTTTATGAAATTCTGCTAAATATTTGTGTATTTTTTAATTCACTGCAAATAAAAGTACATGGGACCTTGATAGTCCTCTTCCAAAATACACAAATAAATTAGGGTACGGGCAACAACAACAAAACAGAACAACATGAAGAAAAAACCCTCACATGTCCCCTTATTTCAAAAATAAGTATTATTTGATATGAAAGGCTATTCCCCGTAATTCATAGGCCTATTACGGATTAGATATAGAATTGTTTTATTTCTAACATTTCACACTATTCGAATTCGTCTTTATAAGAAAAAAAATAATAGGAGATCGTTTGTTTAAATCTTACACCATTTGGATCAGTATTTCTAAAATAGGCGGACGAATAGACATGGCAGAGGAGGCTAAAATAGTGAGACTCGCAGGAGAAAATATACTTTAGGCCAAGACACAGCGGAAAATACAGACGAGAGCCTACCGAAACTCTGGCGTAGACCTTGGGAGCGTACCCGTTTGGAACAGTTAGAGCGCACATACGCAAATTGCTACGAGGAACAGCCATTGATGGTACATGCAAGTCCCAGTCTCTAATCAAACTGTGCTTTCTCGTCAGATATCATCTTTCTTACTAATAATATGAGAAGACGGTTGACATTTTGACAATTCTTCCAATCGACTGAAAGGTAAGCTGTTTGAAAGAGTTTGAAGTTTGGAACGGGTTGGATAATATTTAGACCAAATTTCGCATTTACACGGGCCTACATGTTTCATTAACTCGTGCAACTTTTATGCTCCGTGAAGCCTTACTTGTTGTTCACCATTTGCGAAACACTGACATTTCACTGCATTGATGCGTAGCATGTTTTGGGACATACTATAGCAGAAACTTGATCACTGCTTGCAAAATTATCATAAACTAAACTTTTTCAACTTTTTGGTTTAAGATATGTATTAGTACAATATTTGATATGTACGTTTTAATACACCAGGTGACTTATACATAACTTAACCCCAAAACAAATATAATATTGAGATTTTGAAATGTATGTTTTATTGGAGTTGTATTAGTTTTTTGTCATACTGATGTAAATATTTTCTACCAAGGCATATAGTGGTGAAGTTATTATGCGTTTATTTTTTTTAATGTAAATATCACTATGATTGTTATCAACCTAAAGTAAATTAATATGTATGCTTCAACCTTTACTAATGTGGTATTTATTAGCTTTGTGACGAAATGAATTCATCTACATAATATTTAGTTATTACTGTAGAGACAATTTTTGATGAATAATTCTTTCACACATTAGTCTATACAATTGATGTTTCAATTTATTATTTTGTTATTACTTGTCGGTATGAATACTTTTCTTCTCATTTGCTCATTATTGTTGGATGTTTCACTATCATTTTGCTAAATTGCAATTGTTTTATTCCTATTGACATCGATATTTTTCTGCATTCTTCTATCTGAATCCGCGAAGCAAGATAACTCAATTGCAACCTTTATATTTGACAGTCTGGAAGATATTATGAATAATATAAGGCTACCAATTTAGCGTATTTTCTAATTCCACTTGACATCCTACAGTTAATAATTGTTTCAACACATGCACAAGACATACAATAATATCAAGATTGTTATTATTTGGAAAAACAAATTCATCAAACATTAGCGAACTGTCGTTCGCGCGGCGTACAAGCACACACACACACGATGACCCCGTGGTATTTGACATGAATGATAACTCTACGTTTCCGGTTTGAGGTATGATGAAAATCGCAAAATGGACGAATGTGAAATCATATCGAGTCGTATAAACTGTTGGAACTTATTGGACTTGGTTAATGGGCATTCCTCAATTCAAGTTGTAGGTCAAAGATTTATCTTGATTATCAAACTTATATTTTAATGGTATGATTATGACTCCCCCTTTTTAAGATAAAACTTGTATCATCAAACTTTCAGAAACGCTTGAGAATAGCCTACATATTCGCAATTTAAGTTTAATAATTATGGGATGATGAACATGATAATGAATGAAGTTATATGCTACGATTCAATTAGGCATGGTATATATGTATTGAATACGTATAAATAATATCAATATAACTTGGGAAATCAGATAATAACTTATCTTCATGTACTATGATGACTAGTCGTAGCATTACCATACAAAAAACAATAAACGACCAAACAAACAAACAAAAACATTGGATCACTACCAAAATGGTAATGAAGGCAAAGGTTATAAGGTCTGTGGACTATCCTTTGATCTATCATCCAAATGTATATCTTGTTTTTATATTCGTCCCGACATACTTTCAAAAGCGTATTTTTGTACGATTCTGGCTTAATCTTCTGGCTTTATCTTCACAATACAAAAATGCATTCGTTGTGTGCATATACTATAATCTCGCCCATGGCAGTGATATCTGATTCATAATAGTCGTTACGCTTTAATTCGAACCTTTAAAAATGTCGCTTCTAAGGCTGGAGGAGGTAAAAGTCTCTGCTACCTAGATACAATATTAATGTTACCATGATTAGCATGATTTCACAGCTTTAAGTCTCTAAGTCACATGACCCAGATTCAGGTAGCATGGGGATGTTTCTAATTAGATCCCCAATAGCACCATGATTATGACACATCAGAACATAAGCTAAGAGGGGGAAGACAGAAGGATAGCAGTATATTCTGCATCGTTCATAAACAGAAATTTGTCCCATTTTCGGTACAGGCTAATATGACGTGGTAGCTTCCGGGAACGGCATTAGAATCGCACCGCTATGGATGTTTGGATTTTTTCCGAGGGAGGTGGGGTTAAAAGAAGTGTAATTTTGAGTGAAAATGATCAGTTTAAAGGATTATTTTGATATATTTCGACATGGAGGATATCATGGGGACACAAACATGTGTTCAGTCTTTTCCCGGCCGCTGCAGAAAATAGTTACATGTGCGAGGTCGTACTAGTTTCGTTATAATCCTTAAGGTTCGATTGGATTAATCATCTAGATTTTTTGCTCTAAATAGGGTGGAAGACCCAACAATCTCTTGGTAAATTTAGATATCCTTCAAGTAGGATATTGACAGGGTTATTCTTACTACAATAAAGCTATGACGATGATTATTATTACCTACGCATTCATTCTTGTTTGTTTGTATTTTTAAGATGCAAAGTAGTTAAAATGATTAAAAAAAAAACAATCATCATTCAATCATAATTCGACAAACAATACATTTATTATTTAAATAAGAGGTCAACAGTTTAATCTTGCCAATTTATTCAATATCTTATGTAATTGCACATTATAGTCTATGTCATGAAAGTGTATACAATTATACAGCACAGGAAAGTGGTTTAATATTAAGCAGATTTTAACACATTTACCCTGACATATGTAATTGATCTCATGCGGTCTATTTTGAAGGATCGCATCTACTACGCCTCTCATTTAATACCTTTAAAACCGTCCATCGATTTCAAGTGTTTATCCTAAATATTTTTAAATGACTGCAAGAAGGGGTATCGCATTGTGATATCATATACCTCACACACCACGTAATAGGCTCATGTGGTGAAGAATTAATGCATGGGACGTGATTTGAGAAACCAGGTTTTTGGGGTAAAAAAGGAATTATCGATCATGGCTGACAGGTCATTCGTTACTCTACTTTATGAAAGAGAAATATGAAAAGGGTCACAGGGTGCCTTCAGAGCTGGATAATGTACTTATACGTCCTTATCACAATAATACATAATTTATAATCCCGTGTTGAATAGGGCTATTGTAAGCCGGAGACAGTTAGCTTTTCATTATCACCAGCAAAGTGAATGGAGGGGATAATCACTAGGGACATAATCAAGAGCTACGGTGACAGAATTGAGCTCGGGTGAAAATGACAAATTAGAAAAACACCAAAGATGTTTCGGATGAGGGCTTGATAATTTTAATCGTGAAGATCATGACGGAAACATCTAATATAAGCGGATTAAGTATTAATTGCAGAGTCCATTCCAATCATGGCCAGACTGATGTTCTTTTCTTTTATCCTTAAGGACGGAGGAGCTTTGATAAAATTATAGTTATGCTTTTCCTGGTTAGCCTTGGACATCTTGCCCTCTGCATAAGACGAGTTGCCCACTTGATGGCGCCCGAATGTGTGTTGCACCTGCGCACCGTGTCACGGGCTTCTGGAATTGGTTTGTGTGCTGTGCGCCGAACGAGTGTGTGCGTGTGTGTGGGCCCACCACCTACCAAAGTGACTGACGATATCTGACTTGTAGAATCCCCTTGAAATCCATACAAAATTACCAAGTAAGTCGCGGTAAGTGGTCTGAAATCCAAGAACCGTTTTTAAAAAGCCGCTGTTTTCCTAGCTACGAAAGGTGGTCTGTCCTCTTCATGAAAAAGAGGGGGAAAACGTGGTTGTGATATTTGAAGCGGTGGGTGGAACAGAGGGTTTTATAGGGAAGATAGCTTTGGTAGTAAACAAACACAGTCATTTGAGTTCAAAATGGGTCGCGCTGAAAGAAAATAATCGGTAGCACAGCACCACAAGATGTTTAGTTCATTCCCGCAGTGACTGGCCAATATCTATGGTTGCTTGTGTTGTGATATACACCAAACAGTTCCCCAAATATAAATACAGTTAGCGTTGGCTCGTCCCCGCCCGCGCCGATCCCCTACCCTAGCCTTAGCGGGTTGGCAGGAGTGGGAAGCGCGTTCGACTCTAAGGTCTATAGACATAAGCCCATTTCTAGGACACGTTTACATTTTCTCCATTCTTGGTGGCTGCTAGTAGTCGAAATTAGCAGATCATCAAAAGGCGACTTGTTTGGGCATCTCGGCGCTTTGGCAAATAGATGAACATACAGGGACGGGAGCGGGAACAAGAAAAGAGATAAAAAGAAAGTCTACAGTTTACAACAACTTCTTTTAAAAGTTGTGTCTCGTCAAGTTTGCTTTACGCGCGTACTTTGTATACATTTTGTATATAGTTGAGTCTTCTACAGCTGTTCGATGTGGGACACGGACGTGACAGCACAATGCCAACTCGAGACGGGAGAACTAAGGCATAGAGATCAGTCTACATGTTATTTAACTTACAGCTATCATTCTTTGCTCTAGCTCAAATATGACCAAAAATATTCAAACAAGTTCTAAGCAAAGCATGCACAATAAAACGAGCATCGAAAAAGAAAAACGGTTGATGTTAGATTTGGCGGCTCGCATTCAGAGTCGAATTCGGTTTGTGTAAACTCCAGAGTAACATGTATATGAAAAAAGATACCACCTGCGAGTCGTATGTTAGCAGACTTGTGTAAATATTAATTTTTAGTTCTGCTTCGCAATGATGAGATTAGGCCGATTGAGACGAGCACGAATTGTAAACCCGACGTTTGGAGAAGCAGAGTCTTTGGGGAAATATGTTTCAAGCAACAATGTATTATGGATCTGCCGTCTGTGCACCAGAATGCATCAGAGGCTGTTGTAAAAATTAAAAATTAAAAGAGGAAGAAGAAAATTCTCTATAATTGAGAAAATTTCTCTTGAGTTAAAAGTAAAAAAAAGGCAAACAGGGAAAAGAAGGGAAACAATTGCAATGGAGGGTTGGACCTGCCTATTTTCACGTTCTTGCAATATTGCTTTCATTAGATCCTGTAAAATCACACCGATTATTTTTTTAAATCCTGAAATCGTGTAATTAGAATAAAACCAGAAAATAGAATGGCATATCGTTCAAAAAATAAAATAAGTCACTTTGGTGATGTGATATTAGGCAGCATTAAAACCAATCTTGAACATATATTAGAACAAAGTTGGTGTTGCAGTTAAAAATTGAACAAAATTTCGAAAAAAGAAGGATGTTCATTTCCATTCTTAATTGAATTTTGCCATTCCTGGAAGAAGAAAGATAATTTGTCCCACAGGAAATATCACAATTGTAATGTTTCTTTTAATGTTCTTAATTTAATGGAAATATTTATATGATATCAGCTACCAATTAATGTTTACTCTACCAAGATTTGGTGTGACAAAAACAGAGGTAATAAATATACTGGCCATTTTTTAAATTTCATTTTTACTTCATAGACATATTTATGGATATTCACGTGTGCCTTTTTCAGTGTATGATTTTATTTTCTTCAAGAACACTGCCTAATTTCGTTTAATTGTCATTGTCAATAACATTGCATCAAGCATGGTAAATTCTAATCACTGGCTTTTGCATAAAATAATAACAAATCCCCCACCGTGGGACTGATATTCAATTATTTCTTTCAAAAATAAATATATACATAGGTATGCAGGAAGAAAATAAAGCCAAAGCCCCCTTTTGCATGAACTTACAGACTTGAGGGATCTATTATTGTGAAATAAGTATTTTTGATAATTCATATAACTCGTGTTATTGAATACAAATATGCTACACATTGTTATTTGCTTTTAAGCAAGGGAAATAATATGTTTTATTAACAGACAGCGAAATAATAAATCATGGCTTCGCTGCGAATCAATCGTTCTAGTTTATGTGACCGTAACGATAAGGAGGATTTTATGTCTCTAGTCACCATAAAAGTATATTGGTTACTTGAATTACACCTGCTGATGGAATATTATCAAAGTATTTATCATCACCGAAAAAACCCACCTTGAAATCGGAGTTTCTTGAAGTAAAAGTTCCCAAGAATTAAACTGAGACAGAAAAACATACCTTTATTTGTGTATGTAAACATACATGTACTTGTATATGTGACAGAAATCAATGTAAACATAAAACAGTGAGCTGCACATTTATTAAATAGTACGAATTGTGTTCATTCTATGCTTCACATACACGACATGTTGTGATTGATATGCCCAAAATAAACATGTATATAATACTACAAAACATTAGCATTAATATTAGTCTAGTACAATATGACAAAACTACGAGGCCATGATTGCTAAATTTATTCACTGCTTCCAAAGTAGGAAATGAAATATGAAGGAAAGTGAAAAAATGAAATATGAAGGAAAGTGAATTAATGAAATATCTCATTCTGTTATTGTCATCAATAAGAAGCCACAATGTTTTGTGGGGTGTCTCTTTAGAAGACATCCCTCCCTCAATAAAAAAAATCAGAATTGAATCGATGCAAACATCCATGCCATTTTATTGCTCGCGAAATTTATCCAAAAGAAATCCTGTGCACAACTTTGCTATTTCTTTGCTTTTAAGGGGAAGTTCAGTTAAGACTTGCATGGGAAGCCAACAAATATAGTCCAAAATGGTTGTACAAGGAGACAATTTATGAATGTCGTTTCTTATATTCCTAGGGTAGGAAACTATTGCTTTCCTATGACGGGAATACATTTACATATTCATTAATACATTAAAATATAGTATTCCTATGAAATGTATGAACTATTTGTAATCTTCTGAATTATTAGTAATATGTCTGAATTATTGGTAATCTTCAAATAAGAGATGTCTGTACAATGAAAACGTATAGGCATTAAAAGAAACATTTATAAAAGCTTAAATATTTCGATTGGTAAAATTTACGATCATGGCGTTCGTGGAATGCAAAACGATATCATTGATCTACAGTATATGTGCGTACGTTGTTACCTTCTCAAAGCATCCCCTAATTCTACGTAAATTTTATAACGTAAAGGGCTAATTCTGCTATGAAGATGAATCATGCTCAGAGTTAATTTACTTATTGACATGTAAGGTGTGTGATGTGGTTACGCCTTAAATTATAGTTCATTAATGCTTTTGTGTTTTTAAGAAGGGTAGTCCCGTTAGAGCCACGATGGCCTGCTTTGCAAGAGAGTCCTGGGGTAACAATACTTTCCAAAATCAAGCTTCAACAATTTCACTTCTACGTTTACTCTTTTCTATGTTAACTTGTGGCAGTGTGATGTTACATGTGGTCATATACTGTCTATTGGTCTGAAGTGAATACTAAAACTCAAAGGTGGAAGCGTCATTCGACATGGCTTCGAACTATTTTGTTGTCAACCTCACTCGCTCCTCGGAAAGGCTGTCTCTACCATGAATCAGGACGACCACCTGTACACAGCGCTATTGGTTACACACCTCTAGGGGCCTAGCGGTGTACCTATATACTCTCCTCTAAACCAAACCTCCCTGTATCATACCCACCACCACTATCGAGTTCGCTCCCCTCCAAACATTACGGTCATGTCAGAATGTTTCCAGCCGCGGGCCCGCTTTCGCAGGATCAATCTCCCCCATGTTGCAGGAGAGGGGAAAAAATCTATACGGCAGATTCTGTATCATCATTGACTTTCGGTAGGCAAGCGATGTCGTGTCATCTCCAGGTCGTCTTTACTCGCTTGTTTTCTCCTTCGTTCAACATCCTAAGGTGGAGTTTGTAAACATGGGGAGTGTACGCAATCACGCTACATTTCAATTAAGAGTGTTATGTGAACCACGGTGTCCCAACACGTGTAGAACTTAAATTTACTTCTTTTAATGCCATTAAGCGAAATGTAAGACTGTAAGGAGACGTGTGTTGTGATACCTTATTACTTAACACATCTCAAGATCAGTTTCACGAGCAAAAGACAGCATTGGTTGACCTCAGTGTACGGTGAACGGATAAGTTACTTCCAAAAGAGGAAAATGTAATCCCATTAAAACAATATTTGATTAAAAGTTTTGTTATTCAATTTGAAAATAAGCCTTTTTGGAGAATATTGGTAACAATCCACAACCATTAGAATGTTTAACCTGCGACGAGTAAATATTGGAACGAGACCTATGATAGGCAAAGACATCGGTCATAAAAC
Organism: Heliocidaris erythrogramma; assembly: GCA_025617745.1. Lineage (NCBI taxonomy): Eukaryota > Metazoa > Echinodermata > Echinoidea > Camarodonta > Echinometridae > Heliocidaris > Heliocidaris erythrogramma. The sequence continues at coordinate 21,226,693 of CM046859.1, forward strand.
TGAATTGTCTGAATTACATTTTCCTGTGCCCAAAACAGATGGTCCCCGTCGTACGATGGTTCAAGTTTTATTGCTCACATTTAATATATTTAATTAATTGAATCTCATACTATTGATTTTCTTCTTGTATATTTACAAATTGAAATAATCACATTAGCATTTATACGAGAGCATGATATGAAATAGAACATGACCGCATGTTGATGAAAACCGTGGTTTTGTCTTCCACGGATAAGTGGTGTTTAGCATTTCGGTAAAGTTGTCCACCCCCTCCCCATAAAATGGTCTAATGACTCGCCTGATCACCCATACGGTATACTGAATATTTTATACCAAAAAATATAACAATTGCATGTTAAATAATTTTTACTAAAATTTATTTTGATCGAGTTACAATTCTAAAAAGCTTAACTCTTGCGTAATCGCTTCTGAACAGTAGATTTTATTCGAACGCCACGTCTCGCACTACTTCATGGAGGGAGGTAGAAATTGATATGATTCAACCATGGTGTCCTCATGTAGGTTATATTAATGCTTAATTATTTCATTCTTCTTATCAATATCAGAAAAATATATTGAAAACCTGGGCATCAAATATCATAATTTCCAGTGTAATTATGAATTGCAATGTATAAGATTCTATGAAACCATCAGACGATAAACGAAAAAATGTTAGATGGACTGTTTTAACATCTTAATTATCCCTATCGAACTTTATCGATATCAATTATCCATACTAGCCACTATTATTCATTTTCACATTCTGCAGTCATTCTCGGCGTGCACTTTTCTGAAATACAAAACAGGCATTATCCAAAGTTAGAAGTTCAGAGTAGTTTATACAGTACCTGAATTGCAAATTGTAAAATGGTCACATGCCCGTCTGCATGGTAGTCTTGATGTAAAGTTGGAAAGAAGCATGTCAAAAGAGGGTCAACAAAGCAGGTGGGATAAGTTGTTTTGGAACTAACACTCTCAGGCGAATAATAATGTAATATGCAACATGTCGATCATGTGTATACAGACGATGAATTGATGTTGATTATTTCAAAAACAAGGGGAATGTGTGTGGTATTATATGGTGTCATGACCTGACAATAAATGTTAAACCGATTAGCATGCGAAATACTTCATACCATATCTATGCATCTTATATCTTGTCTATAGGTAAGTAGTCTAGACATGCTATTGTATTTGTATTTGTATGATATGGGCACATGACAAGTGGATTTCCGATCACCTTAAGTAAATTGTTGGATGCATTCGTGACTGAAAAGGGGAATCTCCTTCCTTGTTTATCAACAAACCGCGAAAAACACATTAAAATCTTTAGCCGTTGGCAACCTTCTTCTCCCTAAGCTCCTGTGCATCTATTAATATCATACCTCCTTGCAAACGATATAAAAAGAGAGTCTGGATTGCCATCAGGAAGCATAATAGAAACTCCCCCGATCGACTTGTCAGCCTGAAAAAGCGATTACCACCTTGGAAAAGGTGTCATAATTGTGACATTTTAACCCAGATTTTCACCGTCTTCTCCTTCTGCCTGCCGACGAACAAGAATACTGCGTAATGTCTTTAGCACACTGCCATGGCGACTTGAAGAAGCGGTCCTATCGCAGGTAATGTGCCGATGGCACAACGACTATACTACAGCTTCAAGGTACGAGGGCGCCGTGAATGAATTGAATATCAGACACAATATAGCATTACTCATTCTTGTTCTTTCATGATTATCATTTCATGTTGTGGCGGTAATTAGAATACGGATATACCCCCAATATGTTGAATTCTCCCTTGTCTATGGTCTTCTAATGTTACGGTACTTACGCTCCCCTTTGGTACTTCGAGAAACCAAAATGATCCTCCATATTTTCTTGCAAGGTAATGAGTATGCATTTTGACAGGCGATGGGAACGATGGTATCGTATTATTACTGTGTTGAGTGATATGTGGAAAAGTGCAAATGAGAAAATGTAGGAATCAATTTCTCCTTACTTAGAGCACATATACTTATAGCAAATAAAGATGAATAGAAATAAACAAATCAAAAGAAAATTAGATTAAAATATACCAATAAGTTAAAACTGAAAATGGCCTAGTGATAGCCTAATTATGAAAGAGAGAAGTAAAAAAGAAAATCAATATTCACTAAATGAATATTCATGATGATAACGACGACGATAATGAACTAACATTGTCATATTATTCACTCTCTCTTTATATGAATCGTCTATCTTGATTAAGTTTTACTTCTCTCTTTCATAATTATCACTAGTCTCTTTTCAGGCTATGGTGGGACAGAATTAATTACTGATACGGATTTCTAAACTATCAATCAATGTTCTCTTTTTCCTTTTCTTACAACGCAAATGTTAACGCTTTTCATTTTGCTTGCAATGGTTGAAAATGTTTCTGAGCTTAGTTTCGTTTTCACCTAATTTCCATTGTCAACTGCTCAACTGTTACTTTGAAAAATGAAAATGAAATGAAATAAATCCAAATCTAAATTTAAAACTCTAAATGTAAAATATGAATCTGCCGAAAAGTGAAAATGTCCTGTATAGTGTTGATTGAAAGTTCATTGGACTTTCAATCGAAAAGTTGAGGGTTCGAATCCCTACCTGGCACTGATGTCCTTTAGCAAGACATTTAATCTACACTTGCCACTCACCACCCATGTGTAGCTGGTTGTGCTACATATTGGGCCAGTATTAAAGGGCAATCTAATCTTTGTAAAAGGCTGATATGTGTGAAAGCAGAAAGATAAGAGAAATAGGATGGTGATAGTTTGAAAGAAATCGGACAAAGAATAAGAAAGTTATGAATGCTTGAAAAATGATATCACTACATCTATGCGCATCTCACTTTGGCAATTTGGTGTAGCGATTGTGACGTATTCACGGTCAGCTCTCCCATTTGTCATACACCGAAATCTCATTAAATTCCTGTTTTCTCCTGAACGCATTTTACCTCGGGGTAGCACTCAAAATATATTGTAGATAGCACATTGTTATTGGTCCTCCAAAAAGAAAAAGGTCCTACAAAATTATACATTTTGAGAAAGTAATTTTGTCCGAAGTTTTACAAACTTTCACCAATCTGCTTCTCTGATCTTCCTGCTTTCACACAAATCAAATTATTACAAAGGTTGGATTGCCCTTTAAAGATACAATCAGTGTGATAATACGCTGTAATACACTTGAGGAGTACATTGTATTGTCAACTGGAAAGGAGCATTAAATTTTTTTTTCAAAAAATATTAATTTTATCGTTACCATCAAATTATTATCAGTAATATTATAATTAGTATTGTTATTATTATTATTATCATTATTATTATTATTATTATCATTATTATTTGCATTGTTGCCATTATGATTGTTTCGATTATTATTATTATCATTATTGTTATTATTATTATAATTATTATTATTATTATTATTATCACTATCATTATTATTATTATTATTAGGATTATTATTATCATCATCATCATCATGGTGATCATCATCATTAAACGTGAGAAAAATACATTTTCTCTTCTTCCAGCGTCACCCGTGATCACTGGTAAAAAAAAATGTCTGCTACCTATGTAACTATGTACTCTGCCTACCAGTAAATAGCCTGGACTTACCGACATCCACAACATGAACGATGCATAAACCTCTTTGAGACTGCATTTTCATCGTCTCCCTCTTTGGATAGAAACCTCTTTAGATGACATATTGGGCGGAGAGTCTTATGACTCAGACGGAGCTGAGAGGGGATCACATAGGGGAGACTAACAAATCATCTCGGAATCACCTGCAAATGCTGCAATGCTCTATTAAACGACAGCATTTCGGGCCGCGTCAATTCTCAATGCTGGTCTTCGTGAAAAACCAAAAGTCATCATTGCTATGGTAAGCCTACTTGTAGAGGAGTAACAGTGGTTTCCAAAATTAAACTTATTCTGCAACAAAGTTCAGCAAATTTCCACTTTCTCGGTTCAGCTGAAGAGATAGGCGGAGTAGCCCTTGATCATTGTTCCTTATTTTCCTGTTATGGTTCTGACTCAGCAACTGAAGAAGATTAAGATGCTTGGCACAAGAAGACTCTGTCATGTAGACGTCCCAGAGGACAGGGAGACCAATGTGATGTCTAGATCTTGGTTTGTCAAGTCTTACAGCCGCGGCTCTGTATTATGAAGACATCGAGTACATAAAACCCCGGAAATAGCGGGAAGCAGCCGAATTTGCTTCCCGGCAGTTTTCAAGATCGGGTGCATTTGGAAAGGGCACGAGGAAAGCCGTGTATACCACGAAGAGGTCTAGGAACTTGCTTACTGTATTTTGGAATTCTTGCGTCAACCAACAGGACTATTTTGTTACTGTTTTCTCTTTCCCTTGCTTGATGTCGACGTCGGCGTCCATGGGAAGCACAACGTTGCGAAGTCTCTTGGTACTACTTGTAGATCAGGCTTGATGTCACCTAAGTACGCCCAGCCCAGTGACGGCTACGGGTCTATCTCTCCACCGGAAGGAGGTCGTCCATGTTAGCCACTCGACGTATCCATACACGTGGTGACTCTCACTCCAATGGGCCGACAGATCGCAAGAAGTTTTCCTGGCTATCATCGAAGTAAGATGTCACGGCGCATAGTTACGCTTTCGTGTAGCCTCGGAGAAAAGGTAAAGCTATAGCCAGACGCCGAAAAATAAGATTCTGCACCTGCACTATATTTTTGTTAAACAGTCTTTGATGCTGGTCATGATAAAACAGAGTGGTGTAGTGGAAAGGACGCTGAAGAAGAGCCTTCTTGGGATGAGTGGCCTCGCTCGGGTTCTGCTGAATAGGAATGGAAAATGGCGCCCATTCGCAAGTGGGCAAAATTTGTTCGGGTACTAAGCCGTGGTTAGCACCTCACCTCACTTAGGATAAAAGGAAAAGTAGGGTGTGGGAACACTCTTTTCACAGCACGTGTCCTCACTCCTCAACATAATAAAAAGATCGTCAGCAAATGTGTACTATGGCTGATAAAGATCAGGTTGTTTTCCAAGATCGTTCCCTTAAGATAAAACGCATAGTTCTTTGTTTGTAACAAAATGTAGCAGGTATTTACACGTAGGCCTGAGCATGAATAGAAATGAATTAGATAGAAACATGTAAGTGTACCGCCTCATCAATTTGCACGTTGGAGTTTTTTTTTTCTGCTAATAGTTTTTTTTAGGATTGAAGTCACATAAAACACATATCTGCTATAATCTCTAAAATTGTTGGAATATCTTAAATATATATATTTATATATACAGTGTGTCCCGGAAAAAAACAAAAGCCCCGAAAACAAAGGCTTATTGTGAACAAACAATGAGCTGCATGAACATAATTCTTCATTTTCATGAAGCATAAGTCATGCTTTTAAATGATAAATTGATGGCATCAATCCATCCACGCATCACGGAGCAACATTGTTTTGAAAATGGCATGCAAAAATCCATTTGTGCCAGATTTCGGTAAAACCGTGAAAACGTTAGTATCACACGCGAACATGACTTAAGGGAAATGTGAGCTTTAAAAGATATGACACATAAATATTCCCACTGTGACGTGCATTCAGTCGTAATTTACAAACAAGGGCCAATTCTAATTGCCGGTGGTTTTAAATCAATAAATATCCCTCAAGCAGTGAGAAAGTGCCCTCTTGTGATGCAAAATGTGCCCTTCTTGAGGTGAAAAATAACCATATTCTGACATTTTTTCCAGCCTTATGTGTCCTTTAAAACACACTTTTCCATTTTATGAGAATGGAAGTTACCACTTACTTTAATTTCTGTGAAAATATCACCTTTCTTTCCTCATTGATCTTTAAAAAAATTGCAGTTCTGAAAAATTCGCTGTTCGTACCGATTGCAGGTACCATTTCAGTAGAAAATATGCCCATTAATTACCCTCATCCACCATCGACAAACTCCACCATCCTTTATTTCGTCATGAGGGCATACCCAAAATTTGGCACAACTGGGTTTGTACATGTCATTTACAAAATGGTGCGGCTCGGTAAGGCATGTATGGATGGATATTATCAAGGTATCATTTGAAAGCATATTACTTCTCCTTTATGGAAAATAGATAATTATAGTCATAGAGCACATAGTTTCGACACAAAAGCCTTTGTTTTAGGGTTTCGATTTTTCTATGACGCACTGTGTGTGTGTGTATATATGTACTCGTGAACGGAATAACGCCCTAACAGACAGTCTAAATAAAAGACCAATTCAGTAGATGCATGGATTTACTGAGGTATGGTCATAGATTGAATTGAGGCTATAATGCTCTTCATTATATTGACTTAATATTATCCTTTCTATGTCCTTATCCCAAAATATTGCTCTACAAAATGTATTAGGCCTATCTGCAATTTTGAATATTTATTAATAAAAAATCAAATTAAAATGTTTAAATATAACAGAAACAATACACTGTCTATTGCGTTTTCATTCATTTGAATGTATATCATTGAAATTAAGAAGATTTATACTTTGCACATCATATGGTATAGTAAAACTGTTGAAAGCATTTTAGTTGAAAGATGGATCTTCTTTCCGAAAGTTGAAATGAACAATGCTTTGGCTATGTATCTGTGACCTTTTGTAACCTGTAAACTTGCAGCTAGGATTTAAAATGGAATAGCACGTCCCCTTCACAATATACAGATTCACCTATCATAAAAGAAAGCAACACAAAAGGGGGAGAGATTAAATTCTTTAAGTTTGATGACGGGCCATCAACAGTAATACTTATTCTTAATATTTCGTTTCATTTATAGCATTTCGTTTCTAAATGTGACCGGTGACAATCTTGAAGCTGTGATGTACATGCATATACGTAATGAAATAATTATTGGTCATTCTAACACGGACGATCTAGAAGGGGTTATTGTTTGCTTCCTTCTTCTTCTTCTTCTTCTTCTTCTTTTTTTTTGGGGGGGGGAGGCACAATTCCGAAAAAAAATCTGACAATAAAAAACAATAACAAAAGGTTTATTAGATTTAAGATGCCTTTTGCATCGAAAGAGTGAAATTCGGTTCGAAAATTTGAAAATGGGAGGCACAATCTCCCCTTTGTGTCACTAACTGCCTAAGGTATGCCATATTTGTTCTAAAAGGGGGATATGGACTTGTTGTGCTGCCCTTCTATTCTGCCACTGCTATAGAAAGATGAGAATGACACCTCGGAAAATGGTGATTTTTCATTCTCAATATTTCCGTTTACCCCTGCTGTACCTCGGTAATTTCTATTCAGAATGATATATATACAGCCAAAATGGCGTAAAGGAACGCTGACCGTATATTAGCCTCTCTATCCAAATTCTGTCTGGTCGCGATGACTAGTATAGGCCTAGCTGGATATCTTTACTAATTGATATGTGTTGTGATCCAGTAAAGGGGTGGTGGTCGACTTATATCAAATATTCATGGCATCATTGTCCATGCATGGATGAAACCCCAAACACGAGTTCCGCGACACCTCTACCCATCTTTAGAGATAAGGATCTCAATAATTCAATGTCGTTCTACGGTATCGCTATTATAAGGGTCACGTTTCATCACAGTGCGGCCAGAGAAAGAACAAAGCATACGGAGGGAAGTACACATAAATATATAAGGTAAATATGATGATTTTGGCAATTTTCTAAAGGAGCTCTCTTCTTAATTGGTAGTGTAGCTGGAAGATGCTGAAATGGCGATCACTTTTATTGAATTTTTCAGGGAGGTGGGCAAACACAATCACATTAATCAGCCAATCGTCTTATGATATTTTCCTTCACCATGATAATTATCATCATTACTTCTTTTTTTGAAAATACCTAATAATACAAGAATGGTTAATGTATTTCCTTTGAAATGGAAATAATGTAACATCATCAAAAACACAGAGATTCCTATTTAGTTGTATGGTCGATTGTCATGATTTTAGAATTGTACTTTTCTTTTAAACCCTTCCTTAACGCACCTGCTGGGAAAATACCCCAAAATATTTACCACAACAAATATACAAATAAACATGCAAGTGATAAATTAAGGTTACACTGCACTTTTATGATACTTTTCATGCATAGGCTATGCATGGTTTGTTTAAAAAAACTTATAATTATTTTTTTCCCCAATCATTTTAATCTCTTGTTAATATGTGACTGTTTCCTATTGATTAAATAAAACATATAAATATAAAACATTGATGCTTAGAAGTATTAGATACGACGATTGTTCTCCACAGTAAAAATAAAATACTCTCTTATTGTAGGATGACATCACCAGGGGGTGTTTCACAAAGAGTTAAGTTTGACTTAAAGTCATGCGTAAGTGCCAATGCGCATACGGTATTAAACGCGTAATCTCGCGCGTCCCCTGAGCATGATCTGACCAATGCGGTGATTTGTCAAATACCGCACGCAACTAAGAATTTCAGTGCGACTGTAAGTCAAACTTAACTTTGTGAAACACCCCCCCCCCCCCCCCCCCCCCCCCTCCCCCAGAGTTGCATTGTGGAAGAGCTCTGGGTCAATATGAAGAGTTTCATTCCAAAAAGAGCTAAATCCACATTTAGCATTTTTGAGTAAATTAATGTTTTCAACTTTACCAAAAATATTTTTAAATGCGATATGGTGCATTTGATTCCCATGTCTGGGATGCACATATTTATCTTTAAAAATCAATTTCGGTCGAAAATGGGTTTAGCTCCTTTTGGAATTAAGCTCTTCATATACAGAATGCTAACGATAGAGGGCCTGGTCACCGTGGCTTCCTTACACGGTGAATGAGAGAGAGAGAGAGATAGAATGAATGGACATCATTTTCCTGTATTTCATATTTCAATCGTTTTCATTTTCCCTTAGTAAAAGAAATAAAGAACCAGTTATAACCAGTCGTATACAAAATCTCAATCCTCGGATGCTGCAGCGATTAAAAAAAAATCAAAAAAGCTACAAACTAACCAACCAACACTTTGCGGAGCGGATTATTGTAACACACATGCTGGAACACTTCCCCAAAACAGAAGTCAGAACATCGTGGGACATGGACCATGCATCATTGATGAAACTGCCTACGTGCAGGAGCAAATATAAGAAGTCAGTTATATCAAGTTCAATTTCAGGTCAATATCATTGACAAAAGAGAATATTGCAGACAGTATTGTTATCAAATTATAAGGTACAAAATTTATTTTTTGTCATTTTACATATGATTATTATTCAAATATCTAGGCGGATTTTTGTTTTCAAACTATGAACCATTCCAGATCAATTTTATTTATGACCCCTTATACACTTGTTATAATGCCTTCACCCAGGTAATGTTATAATGCGACGACAAAAACATATTTCCATACGAAGTCTGAATGCATCAAAATATATTACACATCTCTTCGATTTACTCAAATAAATGACACCCTTACAGGTAACAAAATCATGATAGGGGGTATCGAATAACCCTTCAGGGCCTCCGTCCTCTTCGTTAGATGCTACAGCTCCCAATCGCCGGGTCATAAACCGGAAGAAGATAGATCGGTAGCCAAAAAGCGGTTACGTCGCTGTGATAGTCATTTCGTCTGACAGGCAATAGACATTTGTGACCCATTTACATACATCAAGCTTGAGACGAGCCCGTGTTGTGAGTGTGTTTGGGTTTGTCATTATCAACCAGGCTGGCTCATGAGAATAGAGGGAGACAAGGATCAGTTTACACGGTGTATCAACAAAACGAAATATTAATATTTGTATGGATTGGCGCAGTCTGTGAGGTGGATACGAAATGTAAACAGGTGTCTGTCTCTCCACGCACAAGCCTTTATGATTAATGATACACAAGGTTGGTGAATGTATCTGTATAATATGTGGATTGAATGTCTTGTTCTAATGCGATAACTAATTACAAATCTTCTCCATTACATAAAGATTCGATCACACACAGACACACACACACCCCTACACACTTGCATACATAATATGTTGAAGATAAAGAAAAGCAGGGAAAAAATGAACGCTTGGGCGCAGCTTGTATTCCCAAACCTTGTTTATGTTTTCTTTAATGTCAGTAATGATCTACATTATGGCATAATCGAATACATACTGTCCTAAAATATAACAGGTGTATACGTAAAGTAGTTTATTGGTTTTCCCTGTGCGTTGTATAATTTCAAATTCAAAATTTGCAATCTGATATTTTTGTTTTCAGATCCCATCATTAACATGTTCACAGTGAAGCTGTGTCATGTTCTTTCAAATAGAAATTGTATCAATAGAAATGGAATTAACTTTAAGCATTTCAGTGAAAAGAAATATTAAGAAGAAATCATGTTGATACAGTATCACCCACACGCACTTCATCAATCTACCACCCAAATCTAGGTCCCAGTGCAATTTTTCTACACACTCTGTACCATTGTGGAAAGCGGCGCTCTGTTTTCTATTAGGCTACATATTTTATGGGCAATCTAGGGTATTACGGTACCTATCCTAAGACATTGGCCCAGAAAAGCAAGGAATACGCGGAAATTTTGATAACGAAACAATTGCATTAAACATAAAATGCCCCGAGACACACGCACATGAAAAGAGAAAAAACACATTCAGCGCCTTTGCCACAGATACCCCCGAAAAGAAATGAGAGTCAAGTTATGTTTCTAGAGATCTCTCATTCGGCTAAGAGCGAGCTCATCATCGTCAGCGTAGATAAATCATTCGCGATATGGCAGCGATGAACTTGTGATAAATATGGAACTGGGTCAGACCCTATGATGTCATAATAAGAATAGTCGCCCCGTAAGTAGGGCACGGATACAATTAGGACAGGTAAATATCTCCTTAGTTCATAACGCATGCTGCCGACGTAAAGGTCCTCCGCACTAATGCACTGCACTATTGCCCCATGACATACTCGATGATACTTTTGCTGGGCAGCGCAAGATGAATACTACATTTACCAGACAGACAAATAGACGGGTGTCATTTCCACCCTCTTATTCCTTTTCTTTTCTCCTCCTTGATCATCTCGCATCCTTTCATCTTTTAGTGTTTCTATTGACATTTTCTTGACAATAATTTCGATGATTATGCTCTTTTATCTCAGACAGCGATCTCGTTTCTTCTCCCCATTATCGTCAGCACACCTTACCTTCTCTCTCTCACTCTTTCTCTTTCTCTCTCGCTCACCCTCTCTTTCCCTGACGAGCTCTGTCTTATATTTTCATCTGTCTCCTATCTTTTTCTCAACTCTCTTCACTTCTTTCTACACACGCACACATACCCCCACCCCCACACACACACTCGCACACCCTCACACACACACACACACACACACACTCTCTCTCTCTCTCTCTCTCTCTCTTTAGATCTCCGTCTCTGTTCTCAATTTTCTTTAATAGGGGAAATGCAATTGGTATAAGTGCGATTTGCGTAATAAACGCTATCGCTCAGAAATGTCGACATTTAACTTGCCTCTATTGATCTGCACTTGACCTAGTAAGATGTAAAGATAGAGAGAGCCTAATCTAAATGATTGCGTTCTTTTGTCATGCCCAACAGCCACCGGTGCAGCATTTCTACCTCATGCATTCATTTTCTTTTCTTCCCTTTTCCTTTTTGGTTCACTTAAGCCCTCCCTCTGCCTCTCCTGTCCAAAGGAAACAGGGTGTCCTCGTGTCTATAGCACAAACACATTCTCATGCTTAATAGCCGTCAATATCATACGCTGAATAGGAAAGCATCCCGCCTTTAAAGCCCCTGGTGAAAAGATTAGTAGCACTTGCAATGCTTCTTCTATCGTCTGGTCCTATAAACGTAATATTATCACATCAGTTGATTGGTTTCATTTAATTTAGCGCAATGCAGTATTTAATGGGCAAGAGCAATATCCACTATGAAATCATGCGAAAGCCTTTATATTTATGCTTTTAATTTTGATAATGATTATTCACGGATCGAAAATTTAGCTTGTTCAAATGAATCAATTTAAACATTTGATTGGCACGTAGAATATAGTATAGACACGTATATATGGTTGATAATAAAATTTGGTACGGGTACACCTTCAGTGGGTCAGGGGTGATGATGGGTGCTATTATTGGCAACCGATGCCTCCCCCCCCCCCCCAAATAGAGAGAGAGAGAGAGAAAAAAAAAGAGAGAAAGAGAGAGAGAAAGAGAGAGAGAGAGAGAGAGAGAAGAATGATAATGTAATGATAAATGAATAACCATAAATAAATAAAGATAATTATTCAATAAACTGGGTATTCAATGTGAGTGCATAATGCTGATGAATGTTCCAGAAAATGGATCAGCATAGGTTATGAGACAGAGGTATAACGCAATGCAGTATGTAACTTGTTGCGTTATGTATTTTGTACGCACAAACGCATTTAGAACCATTTTGATGAAGATGCTATCTAATTATGATGAATGTTTTGAGAGCGCGATATTGTAATACATGTGTGCAAACAGAACATGAGTGTAAATTGATATATCATGTTCTGTTTTACGTGCAACAGTGAAAGAGAAGAGGTAAATAATATCATCTTGTAGGTGTTCGCTTTCCATTCAATAAGGAACAGAGAATGATGTATGTAAGGGAAGGGGGGGGGGGCTCTCTGGTGTATCCAGATATAGCTAAATAGGAGGCGAAATCCTTCCCAGACTAAGGGGGGGGGGGGGGTAAAGTATAATGTATCTGGGCCGCCCTTATTTTTATGGTGTAGACCCTTTAAAAAAAATCATTTACTTTTCTTTGGTGCCTTCAAATGAGGAGGGGGCGTACGCCAGGGTCACTCTGTGCTTGATACGTCACTAACAGTCGACCTGAAGTCGTATCCGAGGGGACAATTTACTCGAAAATGATATCTTAGTTACCAATGGCAATTAGCGTTGGTTTGAGCCTTGGATCTCCATTTTTAAGGTCAATTAACACACACACACACACACCCTCACATACACATGGGTTTGAAAGATAGGTAGAGGATACAGGAGCGAATGAGAAGGAAAATGGAATAGGCCTAGAGATAATAATTATAGACTTTAAATCTGTATTTCCTAAAAGAACCAAAACTTGGGCTCATCAAATATACATATTTGAAATTTGTATTTGATTTTTGCAGTGAGAAAGTGATTGCATCGGTGGATAGATACTCATTAATACAAGGAATACCTCCCAGGAGTTTATGATCCCACACTCCCCCTCTCTCTCTCACACTCTCTTTCTCCCCTTGCTCCATTTCATCTACATTGGCATCATTATTCGGTCTAGTATGTTTTTGCCGCTCCAATAATGATCTTTAGGAGACTTCCGTGTGCCCTCCTTTTCATTAGCTCACATCAGAAAGCAACTCCACGTGACTGATATCACGTATGATATCAAATTTTAGAATTTCAAATTTACAGTATTTATTGATGTAACAATCGTTGCAAACACGCATGATCACCAGGAATAACTGAAATTTGATTGATTAAACAATTAAGTTCTAATTGGTGTAATGGTCTTGATGTGGGTTAGAATAGTGCATATAGTTATCTTTTACATTAATATGATGTGAAGTATGAAAAAAAAATGTACGTCGGGTTGCACATTTTTGGTTGATCAAATATTTAATAAAACACAACAACAAACATTTGCAATGTTAAAACAAAATTGTTAACACCTAAAGAAGCATATCTTAACGTACATGTAAGGACCAGGGATGTTTGTTCATGTATATACATATTCGTCATTCCTACGGCATTTATTATTACATTCTTTTAATTATGTAGTGTTCCTGCCTACAAGCATCTCTTTGAAACGAATGTTTGTGGTACCCAATATTGAAAAGAAAACATCATGTAAAAAGGTACTTTCCATTGATAAAGCGACTGCCCACAGGTTGTCTTGAATTGCATTTATATTAGATTCCCACACAGAAGACAGCACGAGGTAGAGAGGGAGATGGGGACTGCATTTGTTCTGGTCGAATAATTGGAGCATGGGGAAATGATTGAATGAACAAGGTGGAGAATTTTATACAATAATCTTTAGTCTGCGGTGCTCTTTTTTTGCAATCTAGAGAAAAGGGTAATTGAGAAAAGACGATGAAGGAGGTTTTATGTTTTACAAAACCAACCATTGAATGTAGACCTTGATTTATATTTATTGGCAGCCGAAGGTTTTTAATCATTCATCACTTGGGCTAGTTTGCTTTCATAGAGCGATGCCTTGAATATGATATTTTTTCGTATTGTTTTAGTGGATTAGAATGAGTTTCATATCGATTTGGTGGACGGTAATCAAAGCCAACTACTGATGGAGATGTCCGAATTCTGACGAAGATCAGCAGAGATATGAAAAGAAAGAGCTTGTCGTCTGTTGTGGGAGCCTCAAGGAGATGATGAAATATATGTGCTGGAATGGATGTTTATAAAAAACATATTATAAGCCATGACATCACGATTTCGTCATCTGTATCGATTTCGATATAATATCAAAAGTCTGAAGATATTGACAAGACGAAGAAGAAAGGGAAAGGGGAAGAAAACGTAAAATTGACTTTGTACATGATAAGAAGTAGAAACTTATGAGCTAATGAACAAACCTAAGCAACAGTAATGATTACAAAATTAATGCTTACAATTTTTTTTCTTTGTGAATATAAGTCCTTTTCTAGTGTGTATATGCTGTATTTATCTGTAATTCTGGTGGAAAACAAACTCTCACGGTTTGTTTACAATGTTATCAAGTTATGATTACGAAAATGCATTCATACTAATATTACTAATAATTATTTTTATTTACCCTTGGACTTCTGATCAGCATCAATTATGTTCTTCCTGGGGAGCGTTTCATCAAGCGTTTTGTCAGTGCTTTTTACCGACAACTGTTATAAGCTACTGAAATCCTTGCATCTGATTGGGGAGCAAATTTGTCAGTAAAAAAAAATCACTGACAAAACGCTTGATGAAACGCTCCCCTGAGGGCCTTACAATTATCATTACGCCAGCGATTGACATGTACCCATTTACACCTGGGCGCAGAGAGGCAAATGTGGGTAAAACACCTTGTCCAAGGATGTAAGCACCCAGCGAGTATTGAACCCAGGAGCCCAAGAGCCTTCACTAATATACCACAGTGCTCACACACACTGAAGACTGCACACTGCGGAAGGAGAACGCACTATTATACTTTACAATATAATTCATAGATAGAAAACAGTTTGGTACGGGATTACGCATCTGAAGGCAAATCTGCGATGAAGGTATTTGAAGAAAAAAAAACCCCACACACACAAAATCATCATCATTCCCAGTTATGGCATTTTCTTAGGTAGGCCTATATGATTTTCATTAACCCCGAGCCACGCCAAAGATATACCTGCGTCATAATGTCGGACAAGGCAAAGTGGTTAAAAGGTGATATCAATTAACCTGGTGTGGAGTACCTTGTATACGGTTAATGTACGAAGCGTATCATAATAACATCAGGTGGAAATTATTTTATCCTCGGCGCTGCCATATTTTGCCTTGTCAAATCAGCGGCCATTTGCTTAGATGAAAGTTGAGTCCAATTGGGTATTATCTACAGGTGTGAAACACAGGTACATGCGAATTGAAGCTTTTTATCTGACAGAATGCTAGAGCTTTTTATCATCTTTTTTGTTGGGGTGGGAATTATATGTACAGTTTTGGCTTGTGTTATTGTCTCATCTTTTGGATAAGAACAAAGTTGATATTAACACTTTGAGTGCCACCGTGCCATTTGGCACTGACTCTACACACAAGTCCCATAGAAGAGTATTTATGTGGCAAAAAAAGAGTTAATACTAATAGTCCATTGTGTGAAGACTTGAGAAGAGCCCCAAGAATGAATGTAAACGAGAGTTACTCATGCAAATATCTCTTATCATATGTTAAAATAAAGTCAAGTGATATAAATTATTTGCACCTCTTACATGCCCAATGAAAACCTTGTAGCCGTTTATAATTTATCTTGCAAGGTATCAAGTAAAATGAATAAATGATACAAATTGATCGATGACGTATAAACATGTGTTGATGGGTGTTTGCAATTGAAGTCTCTGTGTGTGTTTAGTTATATTGGTTAACGATTGGTTAACGATTGGTTAACGATAATCATCTCAAGATATTTCTCTTATTTGCATGACGTTTAACACTTAATTGATGATTACATTAATTGAAATATTATTGGAGAAATCAATGTTTAAGCCATGTCTCTCTAATTTGATCCCATACAAATACACATAAGCAGGAAGAAAGATCAAGTAAATATATCCTTGCATTCACCTATAATCTATGTCATATTCCATTAGTATTGTGCATTTGCTTCGGCGTTGAGACATATAACTCCTTTGCTTTGTGATGATAGGTTTTCCCCGATATCAGGAAATAGTTGGACAATGACGAGACGAAATGGTGTGAAATCGACAGGCGATGCTTGCACGCTTTTACTCTGAGGGGGTGTCAAAAAGAATTATCCTAGGATTAAGTTGAAAACGTCTAAGTATGGACAAAATGGGGAGAGCCATAAGTTGTTTAAATTCTCCGACAAGGGTATATAATAAGAGAAAAACATTAAATAAGAAGTAGTAGTAGCACGAGTTGAAGAAATAGATGGAGGAAGAGGAGGAGAAGGAGGAGTACTTGCTTTAGATTATACATCTTTTTCTATAAATGATATATTATCAGCTTTGTAATAAATATCATCATCATTGCTTTAATTACTAGTATCATAATTAATGTCGTTATCATTATAAGCAGTGGTGACATTACTTGATAAGGTAATAGTAATAAGATCGCAAGGACTGTTGAAAATTCAACCTCAGGCAATCTCAATATAGCCCTATCCATCACCTACTGAAATGCGCCGATATTGCAATGACGTATTACATGGGATGTGCATTACGGTATTGAAATTGCACTTGAGTGGATTTCTCCTTCGTACTTACTATAATAGTAAATAAATCCCAAAACCGTTGCTATTGCCACTTAAACGGCATTATCATGATTATTTATATAACTATTTTAATCATCATATACAATTGTCAGTGATATTAAAGTTATTTGAAGTAATATTAATACATTTTTTGTTATCATCAGTATATACCCCATATTCTGTCCCACATTGCGTGTACACCATTACTTCTGCGGCTGCCTTTAACAGACTCACACACATACACACCCACATGTATACCTGTTGAAATAGTGATATGTGACAATCTAAATTTGTTTATATATCGTTAATAATGTTTCATCATTCATATCCGATAAATTGATAGACAACGTTGATGAATTCATAAGAACTAATTCGTGACTTTGACTTCCTATGCTTCACCGTCGACGAAAAAAGTGTTTATATTGAAGTCCCTTGGAGGAGTATAAATTGTTTTTGATAGTAATGTAGGTATGTACATGTACATCCATTCAAAGAAATCAAGTTTTAGAAAGTCATCTGGGGAGTGTTTCATCAAGCGTTTTGTCAGTGATTTTTACCGACAACTGTTATAAGCTACTGAAATCCTTGCATCTGATTGGCTGAGAGCAAAATTGTCGGTAAAAATCACCGACAAAACACTTGATGAAACGCTCCCCTGGTGATATGAACTTCACAGACTGCTTCAAATTTTAAGTCAAAATATCGCGTTAACCTGGACACAATATGAAATGCCAATGACCATATGTTTTCTTTTTTATAATAAAAATAATCAGCACCTTATATAACTCTTCCACGTAATTAAAATAGTTACAGCTGGAATAGATTGATAAGGTAGCGAATGTCACTATGTATTCTCTGGCAAAGCACTAATATGCATTATATAGGTATACATGTAGGTCTATTCAACCTCTTGCATAGTCCAAAATCTATAAATTAACAATACATATTTAAAAAACAATTCATGAACATTTAAAATGAAAACTAAAAACAAAAAAGTCTATATTTATTTCATGATTCTGCAATTTGCTTGAAAAAGAAACTCTCATTATGGTTACTCACATTTTTGTCACGCGTTTTATGAAGCATAAATTCAGAATGTCTAACCGCAGTTGCTTATGTCATCCGATGACACTTTGAACTTGTTGTCTTATTATTCCAGTCGTAAAATGTACATCTTTGTCACGATAATGTGAGGAGTTCTAATTTGTAACTTAATATTCTAATGGGATGTTTTAAGCATCCAATTTTCAGCCATTCCCGGTTTTGGTAGCCTTTGGCAAAAGGTTGACACAGTCTTTAAACCTCATCGTTTTAAAAATCGAATTAAACTGCAGCTGTATATTTGTGTCATGACAAATAGTCTGCTCATGTAATTTGATATCAAAGCTAATTACACTTTAAAAGGCAAAATCATGTCATGAAAGACAGCGTAATGATTGCGGGTTTACGAAACAAATTCATATTTATAGCTTGTTTTGCTTTCGTGTTGTTCACAATAACCTATGAATGCTAGATGAAATATATCGCTAAGATGCATCCTAAACGAAGTTTAGTTACCTTTCTTATTTTCCTGAGTGATTATGAATATTACTTAAAATTCTGAGCACCTACGTGCCCTTTCCACTCGGGAATAATATGATCTAGAGAGTCAACATAGCGGTGTGAAACTCTTTGCTTAGAAGTTTTAAAAAAGAAACTTTACGCGGGGATTGACTAAATGTTTGAAAGAGAACAGGATGACCATGTCGCATTCACCATCACGTTGAAATGTCAATGAGAGCGAAACCTTAGAGTACGAATGTCACCAGGGTAGATTCGAATTTTGGGGAGTAAAAATGATGGCATAATTCAAACCAAAATCAATGGGGAAAAATAAGACTTAATTTCCTGAGGGTGCCTATCAGTGGTGTATATTTTCCATGTCAGCTTGATGACATGAGTTGCGATATTTGATCAACCGGCAAAAAGTTGTTGACATAAAGACAAAGTAGCATACATTTCTTCATCATGCTCACTGTTTAAAGAGTCGCAAATAACATGTTTTCTGCCGTTCCGCAAGTGTAGCTAGTGGAGGTGGGGCAGGGGTCACCCCCTTTCCTCCTGTCTGAACTTCTCAAAATTTCGGTATGTTTGTAGTAATACATTCACAACAGACAACGAATGTCCAGACATACATGTAAATATACAGCAGACCAAATAAGATAAGCACGCCCCCACTGAAACTTTCAATTATTTATCGCCAATTCCCTGCAATCTAAGGTCATAATAATAATAATAATAATAATAACAATATTTATAGAGCGCTCTTATCCATCTATAAAAATGCTCAAGGCGCATACATGTGACATTACAAAGATGAGAAACTTAAAGTATATGCCTTACTCATTAAATAAGTTTTGAGATTTTGAAAGAATGGAAAGGAGCTGCTCTTGCAAGGAGGTCATATACTGCCAATAAAAAATATGTTGAAAGGAAAATTCATCTTATGGGGCTGCAGATGTGGAGGGGCTGGAACCGCCCATTGCTGGATACGCCACTGATGGTGCCTTCATCATCGAATGTTGATTTCCTTTTCGTGATGTATGATTGAAGAGATTATGTTTTTAAAAAAGGCTGGCAAAGAATTCCATAACTCTCATGGACATTCAATATTTCTCTAAATGAATTCAACATTTTTAAAAATAAAATTTCAACAAAATTCTGTCTTGATACACACATGGAAGCACATCAAAATAATACAGTGTCATAGTTATTCTGAAAAAATGCAGTTAAAACACAATATGAAATGCTCTGTTGATGATATGTCAACATGGAGAGAAGAAGGAAACGACGGAAATGATTCTAGAAACACTTCTCAGCATTTTAAGGTTAAACATATCAATTAAGGGTAAGCGTAATACCTCAGTCATGGAATTGATTTCCAATAATTCAAGGTTAAAAGCAATTTGAAGAAAAGGTGGAAAACGCATGGAAAACATTTGGGGAAATTGGCTGTAAACTGACTCTAAATGGATACCGGAGCAAGTGAAAATATGAGATGGAACTTACCTCGCATTTGAGCCGCCAAACTTGATTTGAAGGTCAGCGGGCGAAAATTATGATCCGGAATTGCTCTATTTTTGACGCCTCTTGCTCCACGTGTCCACCGTATTGCCCGGGTCGTGAAGTCCACAAAATTTGATTTAAAAATGGGGAGCAGGAAAGAAGGAGAAGAAAGGGTAAAGAGATGATGGAACATCTTTTTATTGAGAAAAAGAGAAAGAAAGAAAGACGGTTAGACGGGCAGCGATAGAGAATGCTATAGTGAGAGGAAGAGGTGGATAGGAGATGCATAAAACGGATGAAAACGGAATAGAAGGGAGATAACACAAATACCAAAAGTAAGAAGATTTGATGGTGCATGATGGGTAAGCGAAGGAGATAGAGAAGATGTAACTATTCTATGTTTTACCTGAAGCATGAGGGTAAACGAAATACTGAGGGAAGTTACAACATCACACCCGTCTCACGGTAAGATAGCAACTTACAAAACCATGTTTCATATCATTGGGGCAAAGATGCAACAGATTCAACACAAACAAGTTTTTCATTTCAAGAAACATACTAACTTTTTTTTAAATGTTAACGACAGGTTTAACATTTTTTGATAGATTGTACATATATGTTGCAAAAGAGAAGCCATAGTATGTCTTAAAGTACAATAGTTGAAATTTTTGTGAAAACAAAAGTGATTGCCATATAAATATCTATAAATTGCAAAATGTAGAAGAAAATTGCAAATAAAATGAGAAGACAGCTAACACAAAACAAATATGAGATTAGAAAAAAAAAGATAACCAGCGTTTCAAGATAATAAAATAAGCCTGAATGAGTGTGTCTACATTTGACATCAACTCATTCGCCATAGGAATTCTTTATTATAAAAATATGTAAAATGAATTATGATATCCCACGCCATATATCATAAAGGGCGTGCATGTATTCCTATGTACATGTATGTAGATCTGTATTATTTTACATTTCTGGTACATTATGCAGGTCAATACAAGCATATGTTGACTTATTTCACAGTTGCATCCATTAATAGTTTAGAATGATTTTCATACGAGACAACATTGTTAATCTTTAATGACTCCCTCCTAAGATAAGTCATATAATTTCGTACATCATGCATTTCCAATTCCATATCCTTCTTTTGAAAGTATGTCCCTTTCATTGTTGGAGTAGATGGAGTCAAAGTTCGACGACGACTTAGGCATGTTAGGTGATCTAAAATAACCTATTGATAACAATAGAGAGTGCATTATCACGTGGGGAGAAAAAAAACCCATCCATGATGGTGAATTACTTTTGAACATTTATATCTTGCAAACATCGAAAGCATCACATGTATCACAAAGACAGAAAAGAAGAAGTGTTTGCCATCACCACTTGTTTGTCACGTGATCATAATGATATGTGCCCAAGAGATGAGATATACATCTTCGTGAAACCATCAATAAATCTAATGGGTCATAAATAAATATTTCCCCCTGCTCTGAAGTTTTTAAGATAACGATTCATATTTCTGACATTTTCTGCTGCTTTTTGGATATAAAGAGCATCGGATTCAATCACTCGGTTTCTGTAACGTCATTAAATGGTAATTTGATTAGGTCTGGCATTTCACATGACAAACTTTGTTCAATTTTGAACGATCAATGACAAATTTCAAAAAAAGAAAAACGAAGACCTCTGCCAGATACGATGAAAATAATATGGCACCAGATTTAAAACTGCTGAAGACGATAGGTAGGCAAATATATACTTTGCCATTTTCCGAGTTGATTTCAGGGTAATACGACATTGGCTCACAAAAGCCTGAGTGATGCATTTTAGGTCGTTTTCTTCTAATGAATTTAACGCGAGTTGTCAATGGAGAGGGGAGCTGCATCAGTTTTCGCTTAAAATGGAAATGACATCTGATGCGCCCCCAAATTCTTTGCTCAAATACTTCGCCTCACAATCTTTGAATCCATGCCGGGTCTCAGCATAGTAATTGGAAAAATTAACAGTCTCTTAAGAAACAAATTATTTGAAGTTTTCACCATGAGGATTTTTCAAAAAGTGTTTGCTTTCTGACATACCGAGATGTCTAGATAGCGTTCATGAACGGTAGACTAAAGAAATGATATGTAATCTGCATGGCAGAAGATAATGGATGCATGCAAGGGTTAACATATAGTCTAACATTATTAGCATTATGTTGAAAACTTTTAGAGAAATTATATTCATATCATAGTTAAGAAGCACAATCATGGCAATGATATGAATATAATTCCTCAAAGATGTTCAACATAATACTGAAAATTTACAATATGTTTTTTTACAATATGGCATTTTTTAAAGAGTGAATTACAGCCCTGGAAACAATTATTGGACCAAGTTTCTGTAATAAGGGTACTATAATATGCAAACAAACTTATAAAAATGTTTTGTCTTTGTATTTCATTGAATGAATACCAAATTCCAGCATTTATACCTTGCTTTTATGATATTTTATTTCCTTCTTACCACAAAAGTAACACTATCAGTAACCATTCTTGGTCTAATAATTTTTTCCATGGCTGTACATTTGGATAACATTTCAGATGTTATATCAAACGCTCTTCACCACTTTACTCTGTGATTTTATTACTTGATAGTCATTTTTCTTTTCCTTTCGAGATTTTTGTTGTGAGGTGAATGAATATTCATATGTATTCTAATAATGTAGAGTTGATTGTATCCTAAAGAGTAAAATATATATTTTTTTAAATACTGAAAATTTACATTTTAACCCACACATCTACCCATTCTTTCTATCTTTACTGTGTTTTATTATATATTACACTTATACAACAGTGGGGGTTGTAGAAATACATGCATTTTTAAGTTTACAGCCGTCACCATCCGCTGTTATATGTAGCATGTTGTTAGCATTTTGTTAATGGAATTACCTATTAAGATATAAACTGACGGATTACAGGATGACATCTAACCCACCAAAGAGGAAAACCCACAAATAATTCACCGGCAACCTGATGATTATTGCAGGATTAGAAAACTGAAATGACAATATCGTTACAGTCATTTTATCACCACATTCTAAATCAAAATATAAATCATAAACATTTTCTTAAGTCTAATTAACCTCGGTTAAAGTAACATCCAACCGTGTATTTTTCATAACATTAAATCTTTATCATTTGAAATATGAATAAACGTCCCAGAAATACAAACAACAATATATTTTGTTAATTCAGAAGTGATTAAATCTGTAATAAGATTCATTCCGTGTGTGACCGTTCTGCTCTAATAAGCATTTAGACCAATGGTCTTTTGAAATCTGTGTACTCGGCCTGCGTTACTAATTTTGTGATACAATAAGTAATAACCGAGTGAGTAGTGAATTGGACATTCTGATTAATAGGTTTCACGAGGTCTCGGCGTCACTAGCGATAGAACTGTAAAATAAAATAATAATGAAATGAAAATCAGATATCCCTCATCACAAGGATGATACCAACAAAAAAAAGACAGAAAATACAGCATCTTTTTTGTTTTAGTTACGTACTTACGATATTTATACAAATTAATTCCAATACACACTCAAAATATGAACTGCTAAGGAGACGGAAAACATTATTTTTAAAATCTTTTCAATTCCTTCGAACTTTTGCTGAAGCTTGGAGACCTAATAAATATCCATTATCGTCTATTGCTATCTGGGATACGTTTTTCTTTTTAAAAATGGTTGTAATTCCATATGAATGTGTTCGATTGTACCTGTAAGGCCTCCAATTACAACAGTGTTTAAACTCACTGAAGGAACCCCACTGCTAAAACTGAATAATTACATAATCATGATAATCACATCATAATTGGTATCATCAAGTATATATACATTAAATATTCAATACATTTTTTTTCATTTGCATATACATTTGTACTTACATATACAATAAACAATTATTTTCACTGAAACGACTAACATCATGCAAGAATCATTTCCCCATAACTTCTACTCATCACATTACACTCTCCTACTTTCTAGCTCATGGTTCTTACTCTTCCTCTCTAGCAATGCCGTTCCGTTTACCCCTGGTCTATTTATTGCTCTGTCTGTTATGTGTCTTCTTTGGTCACGGTACAGCAATGATCATGTGTGACTGCGTGGGGTGAAGCGATCCCATGACGTCCTGGATCGGAAACTTCGAACGTGTACGGAAAGAAACTGTTGCCGATCGACCGACCTATACACGTAGGCCATATAACTCCAAGATTCTGTACTTGAGAAGTATGCCAGCTATCCTGGAGCTGACGACGATAAAAATAATGGGATGATCGGCGTGAAATCATCGCGCCAAGATCCTCTAATGTCAAGGACATCATCACCACGATGGCATCCATTCAGGACATTGCCCTCTCAGAGAAAAGCTGTGAAGATTCGTCTGGTATAACAAAGGCATCTCATAAAACACGTCTGGTGGTGGTGGTGCTGGTCATAATGTTGGTAGACTCCTGGAAAAATGTGGTCAAACAATGATAGTTCCAAAGCCAGACGCTGGAACATTGGCTGATGGGGTTGACATTGTTAGACGCGGATCGAATTTTACCTGCTGTGTTCGTTCTGGTAATTTGACAAACCTATCGCATATAACAAATGGCATTAAACTGCCTATATTCGCTTTCATTTGAACTAAATTTCTGCGTCCTACACGTTATATCATAATCTTATTTTGATTTCGTTTATTCGACAGTCATCTCAATCACTTCTTTTCGACGTCTTAATAAGCATCAATCTGGGCCTAAAAATAAGTTTCTAATCAGCATTTTACTTCGCAACTTAAACATAAAAAAACAATCTTTAGTTGTCTCGTAAACATTCGAATTATTAGAAATATTTTAGTTTGACCACGAAAGAAGCAAAATGATATAGACATGCAGGATGACATGTGCAATGAAATAACCATACGAAGGATAATATAAATCCTCAATGCACCTTATCGTTGTGATATGCAGGAAATGGGATGGTCATAAACCGACTATACAAAAAAATTGTGAGCATGATGCTTTTATGTAAACATTGTAAGAGGATGTCTTAAATCAAAACCTACCAAATTCACCGATAATAATCATCATCATAACTAGACGTGGAGGTGCATTATTACGGTGCCAGTCTATTGTAAACAGCTTTTGGCAAGATATATAAACCACTTCGTAATTCTACATTTATGCTTTGGCTTAATCACTTATTTGACATTAAAATAATGTTATTGGTAGTTAAATCACTTAAAATATACTACAGTGTCGACGAGTTTTTATACCATTATAGGCACCTGTACACTAAAATTGTATTCGTAATGTTGGTGTTATATATGCTGGGATATTTTGTTCTACGAATGAAAGAAACAACAATATTACTTCATCACATTTATGAATTGTATCACTGTCATATCTCTTGTCATTATTGGTGGAAGAAACAAAATATTTGTAACAGAAAAATTAGGAGAAAAAAGGGAAAGATGGATGGGATAATTCCATTTAAAAATTGAATAATCTTGTATAATTGATTTAAACATTCGTGGTTTCTGATAAGATTGTATGCATACAACTAACATCATCAGATTCTTCAAAGGAAAATGCTTAGACAATTTTCCAGTTGCGTACAATTTGAAACCACTATCCATATGCCATTTCCACGCATGGGGCAGGTAGTGAAAAATTTGAAATGAAATGAAATATATGACGTCGCCTGAACAGTATTTTAGGGGGAAAAAATCATCATTTTATTTAGTTTCGAATATTATGAACAAAGTGAAAGGGAATCCTTATGATATAGATACTACGTGCAAGACACTTGAATTAAAGCTGCAGCCTGTAATGAAACATAAAGCACGTGTGACTGCTACGTGTCTTTCATTGCTCGGTGAGATGTGAAATGGATGTGGAGAGCTAATTCAAGATCATCGAAGAGATGCAGTCACGGAGAGGGGGGTGAGAGTCGACTTGTTAACGCTTAACATATGGGTAAGTGCCTGCTTACACTTCGCTAGTATGTGTCCGTGCCTTGAGCGCCATAACCAGCTGCAATAACACGGCACCTCAAAAACTAGTTTAATTAGAATCATCTCCCCCTTTTCTTCCATCCCCATTCTTCTTCTTCGCCATCTTCTTACTCTCCTCTTATGCTCTCCCCGCCACATCAATCTGCTTCTCACTTCATGGTTCTGAGATTGAGAATATGTTGCTGGCTGCAATTATGCGAGAAATACTCAGAGACGTTTGTTCATGACCATAATAGCAATAAAGATTTTCGCCAGCTTTGGCGGAGACATATCATTTCAAACAGAATGGATAAAGAGACAAGAAGGAAAAAGTAAAAAAAAAAAAAAAAAAGATTTGGTGGAGAGGTCACCAGATCGATACGTTTGTGTGGATTGGCGGGAAGCGACCGGCGCGCACACGCGTGCGCTTAGGCATCACAATTGCAGCACACGCGTGCAGGAGAACATACTCAATAGATACACTTTTAATTCGCAAAATGTTCGCTATTATCCTTTTCTCGATTTCTTACTCTTTTGTCTAACTAACGAAGACTCGCAATTTTGATGGAAGATCTCGCATCGATTTGAAAATGGCCCACACGTGCCAATATTTGAGCAAGTCTTTCCCTGCCTAACGCCACACGCCCAGGCTGTGGGGGAATTAATTCATATTTTGTTTTAACAAAATGAATAAGATATTAGTTGACATACTGGTGCACATGGTGACCATTTGTTCTCTTCTTCTTTTTTTTAACACCTTTTCCATTCCTTCCTGCATGCATGATACAAGTTTTAGACAAATACAGGGAACAATCTGTCGTTTGGGGGCCACTTTACTTTGAATCTGCTAAAGTAACGAAATATGAGATGTCGACATATTTCTCAAACAGAAATATCTTGTGACTGTCGACCTGTAATGCGACATATGAAATGCTATATTACCAATACGTAACGTTGATCAGAATTCAATATGACTGGTTCACAATACGAAAACGACAGAAGCGAACACTAAATAATAAGTTCGCTATGCCCTCGTAGTTTGGTGCCTTTATTCATTTCACTCGCTCTTCTCCAGTATACGGTTTTCGGATTTATTATTTTTTTATAGCATTTTATAACTTTTAGAAGTGGAAGACAAGGATGGATTATACAGAGGGCAATCTTTGACTGATAGGTCCTCGGGAAGATGTTCACGTCACAGGCAAAGTAAAGGTAACGTGTACTGTCATATCTTCTCATATTGCTTTGTGTATCCTACCCTGGGTTTTAGTTTACACTTCAAAGAGTCAAACAGAATACGTGTACTAAAGTTACATTTATACTCTAGGAAGTAAAATGGGAGCTGGCATTGTAGGTGAAGATAACGAAAATGTAGGTTGCACTTACCGTATGTGAGTCCTACGAAGGTCTTGGTGAATCGCCTTGGTAGAGGCTCCAGTTCAAAGAATAGTTATTGAGGTTTTTAAACCTATGCCGAAGAGCAAAAAGATCACTTGTTGCAATACGGCGTCGGCAACTTCTCGTTTCCACGGCACCGCATCGGTGCTCCTCGGGGCAGTGTCGGGTGCTTTGTAGATCTCTATCCCGTGTACATGGACTTGATCGAGCGACAGGCAGGCAGGTAGAAGCAAATCGAAACCCCCATGGGTAGGCGGTTGAGAAGGCGGGGTGTAGAGGTACCTTTGAATGGGCAGCACAATAGGCTGTCACCAATCGTTGTATGTGTGTCCCTGTCGGGTCAATGGGCGGCTATTCTCAAGCTCAGGGGGCCACGTTGGGGGAGTTGGCTTCTCTTTTTACAACCTCAGGAACCAGAAAACCAAGATTCTTGTCGACAAATTAGTCCTAATTAGTCCTGCTTCTGGTTATACCCCAGAACGGAAAATGCTCACGAACAGAATGAATACTGGCGGAGGGATGGTGGTGATTGTAATTGTTTGGGGAAGGGGGCTACAGACCTCCAAACAGGTAAACATTTAGCATTTAAAGAGAATGAAATTGAATGTAGAATGAAATAACCCAGAAAGCTATGAATGATGCTGTACTTAAAGGTACTGGAGAGGGCTGACGAAACTATTCTCTTCTGGATCAATATCATGATAGGTTTCGTTGGGTGTATTGCTTCCATTCTAATTCTACCATAGAATAGCTGGAGGGGGGAAATTATGGTGGTCCAACCGTTATCTGGGGGAATTATACGACCACGAATTGTATGTGCAGCAGAGAAAAATACACCCCTTTATCATGAATTTAGAGCACCGTCCTTTTTAATACTGGGCTCATGATCAGAAAAGCAAACTTTCCTCTCTAAAGCGGGGAAATTTCAGAAGCCGAAACGATTCGGCAACCGCCTAGGGCTTGAAAAGTATGATGTGGAGACCGTGAGCTCTATGGACGTGTATTCGACAACCTCGCTCGTGTTACACTTAAGAGAAAAATTAAGGTATGACATTGAGGAGTAGAAGCGATTAGCAAGCCGTGGGTGTGAATATAGATTGGTGGATTGTTACAATCTATTATGATTTCAATATAAACACATTAGAAAAAGGGTAGAGAAATACCATTTTCCTAGAATTCATTTTACACCGTAGTAAGAATAGGATACCGCTCAAATACAACAGTTGCAAAACGCTTACCTCCGCACGTATCATGATACGCCACCCATACATGGTGTTTTAACCAAGCCCTCCATCAAACACCCTATTCTAACCCTTTTATGTCGGAGCTAAGTTTGGATAAACAATCAATTATTCATTTCATAAACTTGTCATTTGGTTAAATGGGAGAGAAAAGCTCCATCGCAATGCAGCCCCTGGTTATGGCCCCCGAGATATAATATGGTTTCCCACTTAAAAAGCAACTAATTGATTGAGCTCCACTAGTTGTATCATAATAATACATCAAAAGTATGTGTTTGTAGCGGTTACAAAGACACAGTTTGACCTAAACGTTTGACCTAAACGTTTGACTGCAACTGGAAAATTATTTTGCAATGCTATCATGCTATAACATATTCTCCTTTACCATTTTTTCTTCTAAATATAATTTCCTGAAGATAGGATACTCTTATAAGCCATCAGTAAAGTTGTATTCCCATCGGCCTCAAATGTCATTACTTTTTAAATACCAAGGGATGTAAACTACCATGTTGGGAGAGTCGATATGAGATTAAAATGACTCATGAAGAGGATCATTAACTATTGAAGATCATGTGTATATCAATGTGATGTACATTAAAACAAAATGGTAAATGTAAAGGACAATGATATAAATTACTAATGATAATATCAATAATGAAATAACAATTGTAATAATAAGAATAATAATCAGGGATGCCACTTTTCCGACAAAAGTAGGAATTCCTACTTTTTCAACATATTTTTAACCATAGAAAATCCACTTTTTAAGGGCCCATTCTAGATTATTCTTCCTACTTTTTTTAAATCAATTCTAAGTGGCATCCCTGAATAATAATGATAATGATGATAATAATAATAGTAATAATAATAATAATAATAAATTTAATTTACCTAACTGCGACTTAAGGCGAAACCTAACAAGAGGTTTATTCCGTCACAATAGAAACTCAACGTTTGGGCGAAACGAGTGTGGGTTAGGGTGAAACGTAACAAAAGAATGAGATAAAAGATTTCGCCCTAAGTCGCAGTTAGAGTTATAATTATAATAACAACAAATAATAATTATGATAATAACAACAGTAATGTCAACAACAACAATGATAATAATAATGAAAAGAATGATGACGATGATAATACCAATTAGATATTTACATAGTTCACCGTGTCTGTTGGGAATGTACAGAAGAAATGAAATTTAAAAAAACAAGTGCATTTCATTTCAATTAGATCTTGCAACTCTTTTTGGTGTTATTTCTATTTATTTGTCTCACTTTACCTTATATTCCTTTACATCAACCTTCCTATCCACCCCTTTCTATCTCTCGATATATATATATCTCTCTGTCTCTCCCTCTGTCTCCTTCTCTCTTCCTAAAAAGAAAAAAAAATGCCCCCTGTTGAATCATCAGACGCAGTACAAACATCGGTTGTGCATGGACCTCTACACCAGGGATTTTTCTGCATTGAAAGAAATGGCGATGGCCAACCCGTACTGTACATCTTCCCGTGTCTGTCGTTATCTGTTTGGACGCTGTTTGCAAATCATACGTCATTACGAAAAGGGTAATATTCATCATGGTGGGGGCGGAGGGGGCTTCGATGCTAAAATAAACTCAAACTGTCTTTTATAATACGGTAACCAAAACCAATACAAACACCGAATGAATTATTTGTCATTTTTTATTATATTACTTATGAATATTTTACATTTTACTAAAAATATTAAATAATATATAGGCCCTTATTCGCAACGCTGGTTTAAATTAAACCAGGCTAAACATGCCCTTTAAACCTGAGTTTTAGACAATCGCATTCTGAACTCCGGTTTAACTTAAACACCAGTATATAGTGTGGTTTAACGTCTGTACAGAAATTTACACT
Source organism: Heliocidaris erythrogramma (assembly GCA_025617745.1). NCBI lineage: Eukaryota > Metazoa > Echinodermata > Echinoidea > Camarodonta > Echinometridae > Heliocidaris > Heliocidaris erythrogramma. The sequence goes on from CM046859.1 coordinate 21,257,229, forward strand.
GGACTTGCGGTTTAAGTAAGTTTTAATAAAATTCTGGTTTAGCTTAGATTGGAGTTTAAGTTAAACAGAAGTTCAGAATATGGGGATGTATTTTCTGTGCTGATGAACTTGGGCAAAATATAACTAACTTGGACAACGTTGGTAAACAAATGAAATATTTGGGGTCATTATGCCAAATATCATCAACTTCTTGACTTTATTTACGATGCAAATCAAGTATAATAAACATAAACTTAGGCGAACGTGATTCTTGTCTTTCATATATTTACATTATATATATGTGTACTTTGAATTTTGGCTTCATTTGTTAATATTAGGGTACAAATAATGAGGTAACAATATATTGAATGATGATCCAGATTTATAAGCTCAGACTTCATACATGTATTATCGTGATTATCTGAATATAATAGAAATATGTTTTAATGCTATTGGAGGTAAGAGAGTAATAAAAGTAAATAGACATGTTGTATCGCAGTATACTTAAAATAAGTGTTATAAAATCAATCGACACTGAAAATAGAAAAGATCATGAGGAGTGCTACCACACTAACTACATGTTAGTGTTGTCAATATTTACCATTGTAATCTTTAGATTTAAATGTTTACACTTTTAACCTTAGGATGCAACCTTTACAGTTTCAAGTCAGATATGCTATTGAAAAAGTGTGGTTAATTTTTAAATTGCCAATAGCGCCTGTACCACATATTTACGGTTTCAGAATATATGACAGAACATGCAAATTTATTCCAGGATTAATGGCCGACTTCAACCAAAAATAATGAATCTCACTATTGCATAATTATAAAAGATAATAGACGATATTTATAATAAGCATCTATGAATTCATGAAAACTATGATCATTTTATAATTGTGCATATTATAAACTTATCTTTGACAAAGTAAATTGATCATAATTTACAAAAAGCACTACTCCCAACTAAAAATCACAGTTATTATATATTTTTACATTACCGAATTACGTCCATCTACTTTTCTCTATATTGTTATAAGCTGGTTTCTTCCCTATCTCCCATTGCTAATCTCCCATTGCTAATCTCCTATTGCTGTTATTGAAGAACATGGATTTATTTCAGATTTTTATACCATTCCATATTTTAATGTCCAGGATAAATTGCAGTAGAGTTGTATTACTTTTTTCCCTCTCTTTTACTTGCCGTTTCACCCACGCTAATTTTGAAATATCACATCATGGTACGTCGGCTTTCGAGAAAATACTAGATCAACAGATTTTATATTGACTTATACGTTAAAATGTTTCTGAGCGGAGTCTGTACTTTATTCAATACAATTTGTGATGTGGATTAACCTATATCCGTTGTCATGGTTGTGTGCTGTAATGAAATGAATCTACATTTGTTATTATTGTTATTAGTGTTATAAATATTATTATTTTTAAAATTATCATTAATAATAATAATAATAATAATAATAATAATAAAATTAATAATAATAATAATATCATTATTATCATTATTATTGTGGTTGTATTCGGCGTCACCTGTGCCTGGAAGGGGGATAACGAACTGAATGAATGTATAACCCTCAGGTCTCTCCTCGCGGTATAACTGATTGGGATGATTGATTTGTTTATATATTATTTAATTAATTGATATATGAAAATCAGTATCCATTAATTTTTACTAATTTTGTACTTATGCCGTAGAATATATATATATAATTGAAGTTCTGCTCGGAGATGAAATGTAAATCTCAAACAATAACACTGTGTGAACAATTTAGAAGTACAAATTGTTCACGGAGTAGCTTTATTTATTGTTCGAGATATATATATATATATATATATATATACATACATACATGTATATACATACTTTTAAAGAGGATTCTACAATAATTATTGTGTTGTTCCAAATAAATATATTGCACATTATTATCAACAATTAAGAGAAACTACAAGACAATTTCATATTAAAAAATCGACACTCTAACGATTGAAGTTAGAATTTTAAGTATACTTCAAGTCATATATGTACTTTAATTAATATCTGACGTATGGTAGAAATTTCCAAAAAAATACTACTTTATTGTTGTCATTGATGCTGCTGCTGTTTGTTTCGTGGGACGATAACTCCAAAATTACTATACGCAATCTCTTCATTGCATTCAATATAAATAAACATAATACGCACAGCAGTCATGGAAACTTACATTTTTAGACAATATGGAAATGCCTACTTTATTTTGCTCCCTTTTTAGGAAAACAAATGGCTCTTGAACAGCAAACGTTATGATTCGGGAAAGCTTTTGATGAACATTAATCTTTCACATGTTCTATTTTCTAACATGGATACTATTTGAAGTTACAGATAAAGTTGAGTTCTGGTCATGCAATTACATTGCCAAAGAAACTGCCTCAAATGAATTGGGAAAGGTTGATCATGTCTACATAATAATTTTGTATATACTGTGAGGTTTGGGAATCACCAAAATGATAAGAAACTGACACAATCTCGCTGATAAGCACATGTACTGCACACAGAAATGGGTACATGGGACTGCACACACAAATGGCATGAATTTTCGGCCTGAACATTTCAGCTATTTCTCGTCATATTTCGGATATGAGGGCTTTTGAAGAGCTATCTTTTTCAGGGGGACATTTCTCATATGATGTTCTTCCAAACTGACATAAAAAGAATGAGAAAGCTCATGAACTATATTTCACCTCTCCCAGAACTCGACATTTTCTTTGACTAAAGATCATTTTTGAATTATAAGGGGCTAACCTAACTTTATACCACTTACACTCTTTACACTCTTGTGCCCATACAAGTAAAACTGCAAATGAATTCAATTCAATTCAGTTCAATTCATTTATTTTCCATTTAAAAACAAAATAAACATTTATAAGAAAAAAAACATGGGCAAATAATAACAGCAGGAAAATTAAATTGATTAGCAGTTTTACTTATATGGGCACATGCGTGTAGGCGGTTTAAAGATAAGTTAGCCCCCTAATAATAAAAACAAATATAATGAATACGCTAAGATAAATCTGACATTACATATACAGTTCAGTATAACCTGAACTAATAACGTTGCTTAGGTTAGTAAAAAAATATTCCAGATCACCTGTCTGTTCCGTTTAGTAAAATACCTACCAGTATAAAATACGGTACCTGTATACGGATTAACCTTATGGCTTGTATATAATGTAAAAGCCCATGGCCTCTACAAAGCGAGTCTCGTGTGTGTGTGTGTGTATAGCGATACTACCATTGTTGCTGTCAACCTGTACACACAGTGGGTGTTAACAAGCTCAATATAATACAAAGCAATGTCGTTATCATCGTTCCAAATAAGCCCACATTATTTTAATTCGCTTTTATCGGCAACTCAAATCTTTGTGAAAATAAATATGGTATCATATTGTGCGTGTATCTACCATAAGAGCCTCTTTGATAGCTCGTTTTACTATTTAAAGGGAGTGATTGAAATAAATATGAGCAGTGGATTTAAATTTGATATTGCTAAGAGTATCGATATAATTTGATATATGAATAGGAGAAATACTCTACGTTCTAGGTATTTTGAACTTTCTCTTTGTCTCGTGGGATACTTATAATAATAAATATAATTTCACCTGAAATTTCAAAATGTCGGTGTATTTGATAGAATATAACAATCTCGTGTAATTTGACATTTTATTCTCTGAACCAAAGATAAATAAACAACTTGGTATCCCAACATTAAACATATAGATTACTACTTTCGAGCTGTGTCAAATATGAGCAAGAAAACCGCTACATAGCGGGAGAAAATTTAGAGGTGAAGTAAAAAATACATCATTCACATCATACTCAGTGTACTTTCCAATTCTCTGTAGTATAAAGTCTATGGTAAAGGCACATTTTCTTGATGCATTGTTTGTGATATTTGTTTACATATTTCCCAGGGGAACAACATGCCCTTTCCATAAAAAGAAAATTGAGAAAATGTAGAGATTATGTAGGCCCAAATGAATTTAAGCAATTACTACTCTGGTTCAAAGCCCAGCTTGTTAATCTTCTACACTTAATACTGCTTTAAATATAATGCATCAATAATTATTGTCTAAATAGATGTGAAAGTGTAAGGACGTAATGCTTCATTTCAAGCATGTATTTTTTTTGGAAATTAAAAAGTGTTAATACGTAATAAGCCAGTTCGGGGTTAGCGCATGGTACAAATGACCCCAAATATCCACAGATATTTTAGACATGGAGGGTCCCTTTATGTGCACTTCAGAAAAATAACTCTGGGAGTGATAGAGGTGCCTCATGAATAGCTTTTGTTTCCCCCTTTAAAAAGAATACTTCCACCTGGATATCATGGAATGCACCATTAGTGCATAATTGAATAATGATTACATGACATTCATGAGCACATATCGAATATTAGTGTCAGTGGGTTTTAGAATTTGGTACAGATGACCTTTATCTGCTCATGCTCAGATTGCATCTCCGAAATGGCTTATTATGGTAGAATAGTTCAAACAATGAATTATGAAAATAATCACGATGAAAATAAAGAGCAATATTATGTTACAAGGAGAGATGGGTTTGGAATATATACGTATGATTCTATTGATATATTTATCGTTATTATGTTAACGAATGAATTGATGTTAAATAAGTTAATTACACAAATGAAAGGAATCATGCAGGAAATAATCATAACGATAACACCAAAGTCAGTATATGTTGATACCTTTCAATAACTCATGCAATTAAATCTTTAATAAGATAATTATGAAAGTACACCTAAAGTGCATGAAAATACTATCAATTTAAAGTGAATAAATAATCCGAATAACAAAATACTGCAGACAAGTAAAACACTCCTCACGTGAAAAGTAATAAGTTTTACGTCATCTTTGTTGAGCAAAATCGAAAATGAAGTTTAAAAAACATTGAAGAAAATATAAGACACTTACCGAAGTGCTCCTCCATTTGTCTCACGTCTTTCTGTGATCGTGTTGCAAAACCCGGCATCGTATATAGAAGAACAAGAACACAACTGGCCGTTGACCACAGCCAAAAGTCCTCAGAATCACTTCCCTTGTCGTCATGTCACACCATCAGCTGATCGGTCCCATTGTCGAAGCAAACACTCCGATTCATATTATTATTATATATTTACATAAAAGGTATCTCTCCTTCTCTTTATCTTTATATATGCATATATAAATAAATGAATTAATATATATTAACGTTATTCTCGCATTTCTTTCACATTGTATTTATTCCCACGAGATTTGCCAAAGCTGTTGTATATGTTATTTCCTTACACTTATATAATATATATATATATATATATATATATGTGTGTGTGTGTGTGTGTGTGTGAGTGAGTGTGTGTGTATGTATGTATAATATATATATATATACATATATATATATATATATATATTAAATACGTACATACCATCTATACCAAGAGATTAAAGACTTTATCAAAAATTTCGTGTACTAAATTCTCCGTTTGCTGTTCCAAAAGGATAGGGAAGTCAAATTGTACAATAAAAAGTGATGGTATGCCGTTTGATTTGCTAAAATTGCTTGAACCTCTATATTCCATTGTATTTTTGTAAAAAACTCTGTCATTACCTTCATGGTCAATTTCTAACTCTTTTCCTTCATTTGTCGTTCGTCCTGAAACCACATACATTAATATTACCAAACATCCTCTTCTCTTTCATCCTCTCTCTGTCTTTGCATTCACAATATTTCGGTCAGTCTATAAATCACCAAATTACGTTAACCTCTTTACGTCATCCTTCCTTTCTATCTCTCTCTGCCTGTCTCTCTCTCTCTCTCTCTTGATGTACCTCTCTCCCTTTCTCTCCCCCTCTGTCCTGCCTCCATCTACCTCTGCCTCTCTATCTCTCTCTAAGCTCCCCTCCCTCTCTCTGTCTATCTCCGTCCCATATTCACTCTCGACAACCACTCTCTCTTATCCTATCTCTCTATATTCCCTTTTACCTCTATTTCTCTCGCTCTCTCTCTCTCTCTCTTTCACTCTCACTTTTACTTCGTCCCCTCTCCCTCCTTCCCTCCTTACCCCTGTCTGTTCCCATAGAGTATTGGCGTCACATCTTCCCAGGTGCACTCATCTACACACTCGCATCGTCTCTCCTGCCCTGACGCGGCTCGACACGCCATCATAATCTCATTCTCCACTCCAAGACTTTTATCCTATTTTTTTTTTCTTTCGCCGTTGCTCTTATCACCTCGCCTCGATTGCAAAGAAAAACGTTTTGATTGGGAGGACAATTAGACGGGAAGGCCCGGAGGAAAAGATGAAAGTGGGGTAGTAGAGAGATAGGAGTAGGGCTGAGGAGTAAAGAAAAGGGCAAGAGATGCAATATAGTACAATCTAGCGCGGGATAGCTTAATAACGCGACTTGACAGCTTCGCTCCGTTCTCTTTGCGGCTAGCCTCACATCGTCGAGAAGATGTCGGTTTTTAGAAATTTATCTCAATCTAAAGGTTTCCTTGTCAATTCAACCCCTCCAACGGAAAGTCGACCCCTCGTCTCACCGTTTATGTATTGGAGGGCAGAGAAAATTGTCCCTAAACTCGTTGAATGAAAACATTGCGGCACGGCGGATGCAAGAGGGGGAGAAGGAGAAAAAGTATGCGTCTAGCGATTATTATGTGATAGCACTGAAAATAAACATGGCGTTCTCCACTTTTCCGGTTACGTTTTTGTTTCTACTTTAATAAAGAGCTGACTTGTCAACCCACAAAACGGGTGGCCCAAATAACACGAACTAGGCCAGCAATATAAGTGTAAATGGCAGAGTAGCTCAGGGCGATACAATGGTGATATATCTATCCCTACACCGGTCGATTTGCGCGCCAAATACATGCCCAATGAATCGAAAACAAACACGATTGGCGTTATATCCAACATGCAGACGATACACAGCCGATAATATGGATTTCCCAAAGTCATATATACGGCTACTTATCGTCGACATACTAAGCTTATGGCAGACACGTGCTTTTTACGCAGAGAATGTGTGCGAAAAGCTGTATGCACTATGTTGATATGATATTAACGCTCAAGCCCCGGGTCAATAGAAGCGAACAACTCTCAAATCTAACGCGTTGGTCATTAATGAAAAATCAATTTGTACAATGCATTCAGAATATTAAACTGACCCATATTTTGTTTGTTATTTGATGTGCCAATTATTTAATCTAGTGAAAGATTAAAGCACCTGTACATCAAATATATCATTAAGCATGTTTTGGAAAAGTATTGATTTTTCCGATTTTTATTCGGCACTGACCCCTGTGATAAATTTACTATACATGTGTATATATTATATATTATAGCCATGATAATAATTTTTATTGTGTAGTTTCATTCCATTTCATTCCATTCCAAAAGATATGGAGAGAAATAATGGATTAAAACAAAAAAGATAAAAAATAAAATCGTCGATGTACATTGTCAATTACATGTATTATAATCTCGTAACGGCACAACACGGAAGAAGCTCCTGACTTATCCAAATATTATCATTTATAGAAAAAAAAATCGAGTCGCGTTCAATCTGCCGTAATAAATGGCATCTTCAGGCTTTAGTTATGGCCGCATTACGATGTCAATGGAGAAATGGGGCGAGATGTAGAACGCGAGGCGATTATGACGTCACAATTCAACATCAATTCGATTTCCCTTTCCCCTTCTGTTGCTGAATTAAAACGGATGGCTGTCTTTTTCACATGACTCCCTATGTATTTGAATGAAGTGACATTCAACAATGTTCAGAGCAGACTTTGGATTCATTTTATTCTAGGGCATTAATTTTGCGGTTTGTATTTGCAAGTCCATAAAACGTTTAAGAAGTAAGGTTTGTATGCTCAGGAGGGGGTGCATTGTCTACTGATAAGTTCAGCGTAGAAAGAGTCTTCCGGGGGCGGGGGGGGGGGGTGAGAAAACTGCTTGGAAAAAACTTTAACCATAGGGTTAGGAATAGATTTGTGTAATTTAAATCGATATCCAAATAAACCAATACCCTTTTTTTTTATTTAATTAGCATTTTCCCCTCCTATTCCGGAACAATGTCTTTTTTGCCCTTTCTCCCCCTCTATCTTTCTTTAAAGAATTGATCTAGTGTTATTATTGTATGATAAAATAAGTCAGATTTGTTAAGATATCTAGGTTGACGATGTGTTTTAACATTTGGGAGTGCTTTATAAAAACCGTCTTACGTAGGTAATATGAGAATAGATAATGGAGATGTATCAAAGCAGGCCATTACTTATAGTATGAGAAATTGGCTTATATTTCCCTCCAGCGTGTACGCGGAAAATAAACCCTATTTCTGGACAGAGCATCGGTTAAAGATAACACAGGGGAGCGCCACTGCGAGCAAAACCATACATTTGTGTATTGTGACTTTCCTCTGCCAAAGCTTTATACCTTTCCTCCCCGTACTGCGTCAAGTCAGGTCGACCGGTATATAGAACAGTAAATTAAATTTGTTTGTCTGGCATATCGAGGTTATGTTTTCTTGGCCTACATATCGTTCGATAAAGGGTGAAAAAGAACCGCCGATAAACATTTTGATCTGAGCAGCTTTTTCCCCTTTCTTTTATTCATATGAAGGGTTTAATAAAAGGGTACCGCGCGCGGTCGCTTCGATTCATTTCCTTTCCTCGATACACCATACTCCATCATGTCTTCTATTTCCAGTGATATACATATATATACAGTCAGTGAAAGGGGGAATATGAGGTCTGCATTAACTTTTTTTGTGTGTTCCTTCTCCTTAGCTAAAAAGAGGCTGATTCCACGATTTTAACTCTTGCCATGACCTGACTCAAATGGGATCGATGGCCAGCAGAATGATTATCAAGGAAATGGGACTACTGTGTCTTGTCTGATTCTATATTGCCCCCTTGCCCTTGTTTGTTTGCACATCCAGGCATTGTAAAGGAATATGTCACGACTTATCCTTCACCACAAAATACCCGGTTTATCTTGTTATATACATGTATGTGTAAGGCCTTTGTTCCTGTTTGCCTATTACAACTCAAGGTGGAAAAGCAATTTTCGCGTAAAACATTCAAAGTCCTCGGTTTATTCCATCAAGTCGAACGGTTTCAGTCATCCTCTTCGATTTCATGCCGTTCACTAGATCATTAGGCAGGCTTAAACCCCTGTAGCGTGAATTTTCATCTACACCCCTGCTCCCGATTTTTTGTTGTTTCTCCCTCCCCCTACTCCCTGCGTTGCTATTCGGGTTAAAATAGAAAAAAAATCGTCAACGCTAACGTTGCTATAAGGGTAGGTTCCTCAAATGAAATAGGTTAATTAGAACTAATCGATGCATTCATGCCACTTAATGGTCAATTAGTAGATGGGGAAAATGTTTTATTAAGTCGACTATGGAATAGCATACTACTATGTATCAGCCAGGCTCCTGTTTCGTATACCATGTGTAGAGTATCTCCAGTGACAGACGATGGAAAACCCTTCGTGCACTGTATAAGACATGAATAACTGATATCATGATTCGTTCGCCTACACGGTCTCGACATTGTTGTAGTGACTGATGGTGGAACAATAAAATATTGATAACGTTTGTATTATGCCCATTGTCATCGCTGTATCTCCATCATTCAAATAACAATGTAACTAAATTTAACTAAAAAACTACCGTCACGTAGGATTAAATATTAAAATTAAAAAGGCTTATAAGTTTATTAAATAATTTGAAAATAAAAAACAAAATCTAAAAAATATGAAACTGTAGACATAAGTATAACTATTTCAACAACTCGAGACAAAAGCTATATAAATTTCCTATTGTTAAATGGAGAAGTATTAGTTTTACAGTTTTGATTAATAACTCTTCCTTGAATATTTTTTATAGTCCTCTTATAAAGAACATTCAATCAAATGTAAGTAAATGGCATTCGGTTTACAATTTCTCAACTGAAATTCGAGGTTTCAGCTATTTTGTGTCAATAATATATCATCATAAATTAATAGGTAGATACTATGTCATCAAAAGTTTTATAATAGCCTTTGATACAGTTTGTTTTTATAGCGACAGCTTAATTTAAACAAAATTAATATCATCACATATACATTTAAACTACAGTTTTGTTAGAATCCCGTACAACTACTACCAATATCAATATTTCAAGAATATCTTGAATAATCATAATTATCATAGTCACTTTATAACTTATTTTTTATTGATTGCAAAATTATGATAATTTTCAAAAGCGTTCAATGTATATATTACTTTAAAAAAGAAAATTAATAGTATATTGTAAACCTTTGGGTTTTTTTCTATTTTTATTCTTTTCGTCGTATTTAAAAAAGGAATTATAATCATTTAACGAATACACAAAAGCTTGTAGGGATTCAAATGTCTATTAAAATATAGCCCTTGGATTATTTTCCAATTTGAAGATAATTAAATAATTTCAAGAATCCCAATATAATTATGTTTTTATATCAAACCATTTTAAAACTATAAAGAATTGATATTGCTACTTTGGACGCGGCAGCTGCTACATATTTCAACAGCTACCTTAAATTGTCATTGTTAACATAATTCTTTATTATTTAACCTTTGTTAATATCTGTGAATCTTTTGTTTCCGGAAAATTCTCCTTTTGCATGCCGTATGCTATGAACGTTTTATGATGTATTGACGAGACTAGTGGCATGCCATAAGTTATTTATTGTGATACAACGTTCATTAAAAACACCGAATGACTGAAAGAATATTATGCTGATTTATATTTATTCTAAACTACGTTTAAAATTCAAGTACGGTGTAAGAAATTATGAAATTTGTGTTTCCGGTAATAAAAAAGTCTGATACATAATACTTGTCTTACTGAATGAGTAATTATGTTTTTTTTTTCTTTTATATAATTTTCCTCAGGTTTTTCTTCAGTATTCATATTTCCAAAAAATATCTATCCAATGCACGAAATAATTGTGATTGCATTAATGAGTTACAGGATTGATAAAGTAGCATTCTTCACCAACCTAGTTATATTATTTCTATTTTTCTATTTTGATATTCTTTAGATTTTTATCAATTTAAATATCTATGCAGGTATTTTCCCATTCCCTCCCATTGGTCCGTATATGAAGAAACACGCATTGAAGAAGAAGAAAAAATAAAAAAATATTTGAGAGACTTTTCCCTTATAGGAAATAAAAAAATATATATATTTTCTCTTAATATCAACCAAACTGAGAAAATAGAATACCAGTTTTAAAGCCACATGGGCAATCGATGACTATTATTGATGTACACTGCAAACACTGGGCAAAGCTACGTTTCTACAACTGACGCTTCAACTTCTCGGCGAAGAAAAGCATTTGAGGAAGATAACCGTATGAATGGAATGAGAGAAAAAAATGACACATCTTTGGCCTTGGTCCGGCAAATCACGAACGAATATAAACACGCAACAATAGAGCCTGTTGCTTTACTAGGCGATTGCAATGACTACATTGATATCCCACAAGAACTGGATTTGTGAAATATAGATTTTTAGGATACGTAACCGCCAGATAAATCAAGAAACACACACACAAAAAAAATGTTTCGATCTCTGCTTATATACACGCATTATAAAGAGAGAAACCATCGATTGAAAGCTTTCACGTGCTATGTATAGAAAAGGGGCAAAATGAATTAATCGTGTTTGGAATTTGAAGTGTTTCCTCCAAACGGTGTGCCAAACGGTTAGCTCGGAATAGATTTTGTTTACTGTATATGCTTCACAGTGAAAGCCTATAATTGGTGCTACCTTTGAGAGAAAGAGCGAGAGAGATAGATAGTAAAGGAGAAAAGGGGGAAGGGATAGAGAAAGGAGATGGTAAGCATCATCGGTGGAAAATAAAAAGATGACTCCACATTAATTTGATTACATCGACACATGTGCGAGATCCTGTACCCTTGGAATTTTATCAAGGATATAAAAAGGTATCTAATTATCTAAGGCTCTAATAGATTTCAGTGTTTAGCTTTCAAAGTCTTTAGCTGTAGAAAAAAAAAGGTTTGCATTGTGAATTAATATCCAAATAGGGCAATCATTAAAATATATCCCCTCTATTTATTCAATTTCTTGCGGTAAAAGTGAAGGAAATAATTAACATGGATGCTTCCTATTGCTATGACTCTTTGAGTACTGTTTCTCTCTTTCATTTCTTTCTTCTAAATTTCACTTCATTGATATATTCGGATTGAAAAATAGTAATTTCGCTGTATTTTCAGTGTTTTGTTGTACGGCTTTTAGAAATTGATATTATATTTGTAAGTGTTCATACGACATTTCTATTTTAATTATATTCTATTCTGAAAAATGGAACATTCCAAAAATAGAAGAAAAGATATTTACAGAGCTAAACGAGGAAGAATTATAAACACATTGTAAACACCGGAAATATTATCACAATGCTCCTTTAGTCTTATCAGTTGTCACTCTCATGGCGATGTAGCTTATATGGCTATAGGGAAATTCAAAACATAATATTCGCACTGAAAATTGATTTTAAAAATAAAATTAAGTTTTAAAAGTGCCTGGTATCCTACCGGATGAAATTGTTAAAGATGAGAAAAATAAATGCTGTTTCTTAAGTAGATTATCCTCGAGATTGACATCACTGATAGCGTTCGAGAAATTTGTTAAAATAAGCTATGAAAGTTTGGCTATAGATACACATCCTGATTTTGAGTGTCAAGTCGCGCAGCGTAAAGAGCAACAAGTAAAGCCCGGGTGTTTTGTGTACTAAACGTGTCTCGGCCGTATGACGCATATCGGAAAGGGAAAGTATGGGTGAGAAAAAACGGAGAGAAACCTAGAAGAACTGAGGCAAACTTGACTGGGACATGCTTGAACTGGCTTGAACTTTCATTCTGGAAGACAGGGAGCGAGTTTCTCGTGTCAATAGGAACTTGCTTTACTCGACAAGCTTCTCTAGGAAGAGAAGCGATCTGTTTGGGGCCTGTCATATGCCACAGGGGAATTTGCCATTTTCAAACAGTACAACACTCAACCAAACTAAACCAATCTATGCCCCCATCAATAACTCCTATGCCACAAGTGGAGGTGGTAATTCCATATCTTTCCGTATCAAATAAAACCATATAGAATTTCAAAATAAAATAATTCCAAATCCACCAATCAAAATCACAGACAAAATTGTAAAATTTGTCAGAAAAGAAATTGTCAAATTTCTCATTCTTCCTAAGAGTCACTTTTATTTTTTTATTATTAAAACGTCTTTCGTTTATTTTAAAGTAGCACCATTTATAAACCTTTAAAGTTTTTTAATAAAAATATTTCAGGGACAATTATGTTTTCACACCTTCCACTTATAGCTTTAGTGAAACCAAATTCGGTTCCACCATAATATAAATATAAAACCGAGGACCAATTATTGACGAAAACGCGAGTTTCACGGTCGGGTTTATAGGTGCTTCGGCAAAGTGTCGTAAGGATCGATATCCGGGCATCGTGACGAGGTATTAAGATCATCATTATTAGATAGAAGAGGGTTTATCCTAATCATTATATCATCTTAAAAGCAACACGGGTCAATTATGGTTAGGTCGTGATAAGTACAATATTGTCCGCGTTAATTGTTTCAAGTCTTGGAAAGGAAACCCGGTAGCCGGAGGCGATGTAATAAGAGCAATTGCGATCATTTTCTCCATAGCCTACATTACGACAAGCAATACAGAACACACATCGATACATCAAGATTTTTTTTTACCAAGTACAAATTTTGGTCTATTGTTCGCAAAACAACCTGGCCATTTCATTCATCGACAAGGCGGTGATATAATAATAATGATAAACCTCAACACTTTTTTCTACAAAAATGAAATTGCACTGTATTATTTTGTTGCCGCGGTTATTCTATGTTCTCTTTTAGTACCACCGCGACAAACTGACATATATACGACAAAGAAATATATGATTTGAAGGACCGTTATACAAGTATTACGCATTTCAATATAACATAAAAACACGAATGTAAAACGTCTAATATAGACGGGAACAACATGAAATTATTAATATCTTTTATCGGGAAAAATCCATTATGGTGTCATTTCTAAATTATCTTTACAAAACTATGTTTTAAAAATTGAGTGTGTTAAAAGAATTTGTATATCAAATTTAGATAGTTAAAACATTACAGAGGTTTTCGAATGCGAATAAGAATTATAAACGGAACATCTTAAAAGGTATAATTACCTGGGACATCAAAAAGTTAATTAAACAAATTAAAACCAGTCTTCTCTCTTTCTCTGTCATTGTAAATAATATTTTCTGATTACTTTTCTCACAATTCACGCTTTGTTACTGGAGGTACTTGAATGGAAAATAGCATGAAACTTCAGAAGGATAATGTTATTAATAGTAATAATAATTAATGCATTATATTATACTTAAATCCCAAATGTATTTTTGTATGAAAATGGTGCTTACACGCTTATAACACTTGTGGTCATAAAAATACCAATATCTTGCTGAAGAGCTAAAAGTTTACGGAACTTTATCAATCTTTTTTTTTTTTGCACGTCAACTGCACGAAAAGAAAGTCAATTGTAAATTGACCGTGAAAATGTGATTCGGAATGAAAATATAAAATATTTAATTAACTTCTTTAGGAATATTTACCTGGCTTATTCCTACGGCAAGATATCCAGAAATAAAACCAGAGTAATATATCATTCATCTATTAAGCTGCGTCACTTAACAGTCATCATTTTAAAAATATTTGATTTCAGATAAGTACCCTTGGGAATTTCTCAGCAAAAGTTTGCCTGCAACGTTTACCATAGATGAATTCGAGATATAATCGAAAGGAAAAAAAAAGAATAATCTGAAGTGCATTTTACATAATTACGCTTTGGTTTGTTGTAATTTTCAATCACATGTTTCAGTTTCATCATATTTACTCTGTTATTTGGCGTGTAAACACTTAAGCACAAATGTAGACATTGACTTGGAACAAGCTGTATCACAAATGAGAAAAAAATATATATAAAAACTATTAACTCTTGAAATCTTCTAAAAGTGCGAACATTACTACAATTTTCTTACAGGATTATTTTTTCGACAACATATAATAAGTTAAATCTGATTTTAGTGGGTGTTCCATTTTAATTTACTGGTGACCATTTTCTCTTTCTCTCCTTGAGATACAATTTCACATGATGACACATAAAACTACAAGCAGTTTTAGTACTACAAAGGGTATCTTTCTGTTTCACTTGCAAACTTGTCCGTGTTTGATACAAAGCAACGTCCATACCATTAGATGGTCAGTTTAGATAGCATTCATCCCACCCAGATAGATCATGACACATACATTGTAGGCCTATCGGTTTGATAAAACACAACTAATCCCTCAGATATTTGTATTTACTTTGATCACATAGCAACAAAACACAACATCCATATTCATTTTTCTGCATCATTATATTCAAATTGTGACTATATTATTTTTTTCTCGACCCATAAATTCTCCTATAGCCATGATAGCACACTTGTCTTCGTCTCTCTTTGTGTATAACTCTTTTTAGTAAAAGAAAGGAGCAGTAAATACCCCTCCATCTATGTATGCCTTGTATTTTTTGGTTCATAATAATATATACAAATCTACAACATCATATCTATGGAATACCCTTCAATTGAAAAGTCAAAGCGAGGCAGTGCAACTTACATTGTTCTCACAGTAGCGGCTCGCCTCGTAGCGTGAGTACGTGGCCCCGCCCGCCAGAGTTCGGCGTGTGGTATCACCGATTTCCGCTGGATCACTGAAGCCCGTACAGTCACCTTTTCAACTACATCAACAATTTTTTTACACACTTCTTTCGCGCTTCACAAGATTTCCTGCATGAAATAAACTGAACAAAAGGTCTTTCCGTTCTTCTACATGTCTCGCTTGATGTTTGTCCCGTCATGAAAATGAACTTTTTTCACGGGTGATGTTGGAATACACGGTTGAATTTGCTGAGAATACCTGGCTGTATTTTGTGCCCCGAGTGTCTCTTTCCTTGCGTCCCAGCCGATCAGTCACCCTGTATATGGGCAATATTCATATTTCTTTTAATCTTATGTTACAAATAGTTTGTCTCTGCTAGCGCCAATTACACGTTGAGGTGGGTTGCCGCGTACATTGGAAACAATCCCTGTATTTAAGGAGCTCGAGCGCGGAAGGTATTGGAGCTGAGAATGCCGAGCCCCCGCCTCCAGCTGAGAGAGGACCCAAAGTCAGTGACGGGTTCATGGCGAGTAGACTCGGGTGCGGAGCCCTGGTGACGGATAGCCCCGTACAGGTAGTGGAGGTGACGGTCGTGGAAGGAGCCGCGCTGCTCCCGTTGAGCAAACTATCGATGGTGAAGGTAGCCCGGCTTGTCGGCGAGGTTGTCGATGCATTTGCGCCTGTCAGCCCAGCACTGAGTAGACTGCTTAGAGCCCCGTTATCCATACTTTGGTGTGCGGTGGCAGGTAGGGGCAGGGCTACCGGTGGAGGGAGAGGTGAGACTAAATGATAAGGCAGTAATGAGTGCGGATGATGAGGAAGTCCGGCCATCGCATAGCCGTATGCTGGTCGCCCGATAGGATACGGACCTGCCATGAAAGGCCCTGTTTCCCTGAAAAAGTCTGGTTGTTGCCTTTTGTAGCGTTTTCTCCTCCTCAAGAAGGAACCATTATCAAACATGTCCTCACTGGCAGGGTCTAGAGTCCAGTAGTTACCTTTACCAGGGTTGCCCGGCTCACGAGGGATCTTTACAAAACAGTCATTCAAAGACAAGTTATGCCTGATGCTATTCTGCCACACAGGGAATTTTTCCCGGTAATATGGAAAACGATTCATGATAAACTCACAAATTCCACTAAGAGTTAGTCTTTTCTGCGGCGATTGCAAAATCGACATCGTGATGAGAGCAATGTAAGAATAAGGAGGTTTCACCAAATTTGCCTTTTTCTTATCATCCGATTCCGATTTCGAGCCGTCCACTCTCACATCAACATCGTCCTTCTCTGATTCGGCCGAGCAAGCCGACGGTGACTCGCGATCGTGGCTCATGTCCACCTCGACGTCGCCGAGCTCGGAGCCTGCTGCGTCCTCCGACGCCGAACCACATAGTCTATCGACACCGAAACCCGTGGAGGTGGGCAGGTATTTCTCACGCAGGTCCGCGGCAGCTGCGGCGATCTCGTGCCCCACCAGTTCGGTCTTTCTGCAGTTCCCCTGCTGTTCATTTCCAGGACGGATGTTTATCCCTTCCATCAAGTCGGTGGCGTTCACGATCATATCTGACTGAAGTCAAGCTCCGATGCAGTATGCGATTTGCGAGTGTCGTATAAAGGATCACTGTTTATCCCAAAACTCGGCGAGAGAAGCTCAGCAGAGTTGCCTCTCTCCACGCAGCTCCATAAACTAAAGTCGGATGTTGATATGAGCCAGGTGAGCACAATAGGCTTGACCGAGAATCAGGTAAAGAAGCTGGAGCGGCGATTGTATATGTCTACCCTTTGCGGCCGACTCAGCACCTTCATACTTCGTCACCGGTGAGCTCTCTACTCTGGTCTTGTTTTGAGTTCGACGTGTCACGTGGTTACAAACGCTTGTCATTTGTCGATCGTTCCTGCTTCATTTACATATCAATGAGCGTGCAAGCTAGTAGTGAACGCCTATCCCGATAATTAGGCGATAGGAGATGGCAAACAATGCCGAGCTGCGAATCAGAGGCTCGCGTGGAGTGACCAATGATACGAGGTGAATCCCTCGAAGGATGTGAAGCCATATAACTTGGAGACTTATTTCATCTTCTTCCTTCTCCTGATGTCCGGCCAGCCTACCTCAGTGATGGTTTATTGACACTCCCGTGTACTACACACAAGATCAAGCGAACTGGTATTAACGATCAACCTTATGTGCCCTGTTGATCTTCCCCTCGACTTACCACGATGCCGAGCCTTTTTCTTCTCTCTCTCCCCCCTTCTTGACTGATTGCGCCCTCAAACGGCCAAAGACGGCCACTCGTCACCACTTTCACTTTGATATAATATTTTTTCTATTAATTTTTATACCGTTTCATCAAGATACCAACCTGAGAATCAATTTCGATAAATTTGCCATTGTTGTGTTTTTTTTTTAAATATGAAATAATTGTTTTATATATAAAAAGACAAGAATTATAATTTACATTAGGTGAAAAAGAACACGAAAATCGGAACAAAGTGGAGCTAGAAAATCCTTCAATTTAGCTCATTGACAGAGGAAATAAGAAAGGAACAAGGACCATGACTTGTCACGAGGTGACTAGCTTTCATACCAGAACTTAAAACTCATTTAAACAACTCACGTAATAACTTCGCATACTATATTGGTTCATCATTAAACCCCCTTTTAATTTTTTCATGAAATCAATCATTAAACATAGGTTTACTTTGACCCTGTGAATTGCTAGTCCCCGGATAAATCACAAGCTACTCGAAATTATCCTCGCAGATTACCTCTTTTGAAAAACGAAAAGCCTTTCTTTCTTTAGTATGACTTGCTCTATCTATACTTTACAATTATATCCCAGTTCAAACAAGATTATTTTTGTTCAAGTTGTCTGTTCTATATAAATACTTGGCACTTTTATCCAGTTGGTTCTACCCCCTATGTCATTATCAGAAAACCTCATTGATAATTTAATGATAGGTATAACAATTTTTAACACTTTTATGTGGATAATTACTTCATCATAATTATGTATTTCGCTTGTACCCACGGGTAGTATTTACTGCATTAAAAAATGAAAATAAAGTGAAATTAGTATTAATGGTTCCAATAGAGAGGAATGGTTCCCAATATTTTACACTGAAAAAGAATGATTTCACATACACTTTGTAAACTCTGTCCAACCTTTATGGAATGACTGCACTTTGCCTAACTGTAATTATAACCATCTATATCACTATTAGCACTCTGCCATAGTGAGCAGCGGGGAAATCGTACGCTGGGTCATTGGAAGTTTGACTGAATCGAAGAAAACTGGAAGGGTTTTTACGGCTGTCAACTTTTTGCCTAACTCTATGAATACTGTCTGATTTTTGTCAATGATTGTTTCATTGAGAAAAATTGTGACTGGCAAAGCGCTGTCGTGCACGATGGGGAGGGCGCGCTTTACCGAATATCAACGGTGTGGGTCCTGAAATATCTCGGCTGCCAGGTTATCATGAATGGAAATTCCACTGAAATATTCTTTTTGGTCTCCCACTCTCCCTCTCTCTCTCTCTCTTTCTCTCTGTGTCTGTCTCTGTATGTATGTCTATCTATCTCTCGCTCTCTCTCTCTATCTTTCTCTGTCTTTCTCTGTATGTTTGTCTCTGTCTCTGTCTATCTCTCTCTATCCGTCAGTCTATCTTACAAACACAATCTCTCTCTCTCTCCCTTGTTCTCATTTTCTCTCTCATTATTCATCATGCTTTCGTTTATGTGATGAAAAAGCAGGTTAAGACGGAAAAATATGGCAAATATGATCATTACCATTATATCTAGCCTATGAAATAGAGGTCGATCGGCAAGTGATGGGCATTCAGTTCGTTCTCCATATTCAAGACTGAAAATACTTCTGCAGATGCTTGTGTAAATTTGAATATTGAGGAGACGCTATTAACCCATAGACTACTAGAACCGGGTGGCTCTTGTATTAAGCTTATGAGAGTTAAAGAATTCAGTAGTCAACGGGTTAAGAATAACTGAGAGTAACGGAGGATGACAGATCTACCAAGAAAACATCCAAGTAGCGTATAACTGCAGACTGCCTATTAATTTCCACAACACATTAGTGAAACAGTACTACTTCAATTTGTCCAAATAAAAAATACAAGTAAAGTATTATTCTTCCTATTTGGTACCCATTTAGGATTAAGAGCGATTTTTTAGTTTCAGTTATTGGTTCTCACTATAATACTTTGTATCGCGTTTTTCGTCTAGTAACTTTTGACTCCCCAAATCATGTTGCTAAAATTAAGGGAGTTTTGATACAATGCAATAATATTGTGTGTGTTTGTTCAGGACAGTAACTTTGGAGGTATAATCAAGTAGGATATGTACATGTAAAATATTGTAGATTCTCCTTATCTTAGCACTCCTAGAACACCGAATCAGCGTGACGATGCAAGTAGCCTTTAATGAAGTGGAAAGAAAACATGGCTATTAAAAGACAAAAAATAATGTTGTAACCAGGTGTTGTTCTAGGTGGTATGTTAGAAGAATGTGCTGAGAGAGCAAAGCCTTCTACTCCGTTGTCCCAAACTAGTCGTGATTTTTAGAACTACAGTAACTTTCCTAGCGCGGAATGCCATACCCGTAGTCCCTCTCGAAGTATTTTATGTTGGCTTTACCCTCTCCATTCTCAGCCAAGGGTTTCTTTATTTCTATTTGTATTTATCATTAGTAACTGGTCTATGCAGGTAGCCTCCTCAGCATTAATAATGCTCTTCCTGAGGGCTCTGCAATTAATAATAATAATAATAATAATACAACGCACTTATATTGCGCCATCTATCTAGTTAACTATTCCGAGGCGCATGATGAAAATGAGAGAAGCAAGAAGGTAGAAATAGAATGGACTAAAGAATACTACAAATCTGTGTTGAATTACATTTCACTGTATGCTTTAGAGAAAAGGACTGTCTTCAACTTTGACTTTAAAGAATCCAAAGTGTCTATGGCACGGATATTATTCCCCTAGCATTGTCAGGTCCCCATTTAATGATTGACAAATATGGGTATCTTGACCAAGGATGTAATCACCAACCAAGGATCGAACCCAGAGACCAAGGATCGAACCCAGAGACCAAGAATCGAACCCAGAGACCTCTCTAAGAGCCAAGAGCCTTCACTAGGAAAGCTCAGTGCTCTATTATGCATGCCGAGAGTGGACGTTTTTTGGTCTAGGGGTGTGAGGTGTGAGACTATCCCTATTTTATGAGATGATGGGGACCTTGAGCGTCCATTTACCTGACAGGTAAGCCGGCCTTGAGTTTTAGCCTGAGTGACGGGCGGCGACCAGACGGCCCGTCCGCAGGTGAGACCCCTCTACCGGTTCACCCCATAAGGCAGACAAGATCCCAGCTTCACGCCATCATTGCGTAATGGATTCCGAATACCTCTTAGCACCAGGGAGGTGGAAGGGGGGACATGACTAGACACATTGTTAGTAGCTTCATAATACTAGTGGTAGGGGCTCCCAGTTGCCTGCAATTTTTTTTTTCTGGAATACATTAATGATCAAATATTGATATATTCATATGATAAGAATATTACAGACTGCATCCGCCCTCTTTTAAATTAAAAGCACCATCTAGAGTAGATAACAAAATATTTCCGTCTCTCCCTTCCATACCCGTACGAAACAACCATGCAATTTTAAATTAATTTGTCACACCCGACAAAGGAGTGAATATAATTTTGATTTCATTTATTTGCTGTTAACATATTCTGTATAATAATGCTATACGCCAATTGATTATTGCTAAACGTCTTGCAACATTCAAATTAAAACCCAGACAGACGGTTTCCCCAGCATTTGGACGCTATAGCATTTCTAATACTATAACTTTTCTATTAATTTTCCTGCTAGTGCTAATGCCCTTTTTGCAAAACAGGATACATTTAAGCCCATAACTGATACAACAACACAGGTATTACATATTCGAACTTAAATCACCTGGATATTGTACACATTTATCTTCACTATGCTATGTTATAATTTAAAAAACATCTTCATCTTGTAGCTTGTATTAGGTGTGATGTGTGTTGGCATCAAACAAAATAGAACAAACTCTTCTTTTGCAACGCGTCAATAGCTGCCCTGTTATTTAAGAGGACAGGTGAGGGGTGTACAAGTAAACTGATGGTATCTGCCCCTCTGACCAGTGGGCGGAAGATGTGAGCATTACCCCCTTCCAGCAGAGTTAAGATCCAATAATAGTTAATACAAACATTGGGAGGTCTGCAACATAAACCAAAACATCCTTTATCTAAAGAGGTGGTTATTTTGACAGGGGTTTCAATAGTATTTTCCCAGTTTTGTTAATCAAAACGCGGAATTAAAATGGGCTGAAATTCTGGTAATGCGTGTGAGATGCTACTGGTGCGATTATGATAAATAAAAGTTTGATTGATAAGGAAGGGCCGAAGTCAGAACACAAACAAGAACATACTCAGCGGTACTCGCGAGAGTAAATCCACAATATTATTGGAGATCCCGCGTCGATAAGCGATCGCCTGATACCTATACAAACTCCGGGAAAAGAAACCAAATTTAACTTCAAGAGGGAGAGGAAATAAAAGGGGTGGTTTGAAAGAACAAGGAATCTAAAGAGAAGCGGAAACTTTTCGAGGACATCCTCTTGAAGCTGATCAATACGACGATTTGTCAATCAATTGTTCACCTAGTGGTAGATCGCTTTCTTTTCACACCCCCAGCTTAAGCCGATTTACGTAGGTGCGAATGAGCTTAGCATCCGCTATATCAACGAAAAGCATAAAAGAGATAAACGTTTCGGCAAGAAAGAAGTTCGACACAACAATAACCACTTGTTCCCTCCACACAAAAGTCTGGGCGAGATAAATGCTTCCAAAGGACTCTGTTTATCTTCTTTTTATCTTCTTTTCTACTCCGTTTGGATGTTTTCTTAGGCCTAAGAGCCCGTTAGTACAGTCTAATTCGTCTGCCCAATAATCTAATTTCAACAGCGCAGGTGTTAATGGTACAATGAAACGCAAATAGATTTCTTTTAGAAGAATACGAAACCAATACAACTATCGTATTTAATTCATCCACTTATTTCTCGTCACGCTTATTATCCAATAAGGAACTAAAACTTACGATAAACCAACACAGAATTGGACGAACATTCAGCAAGGAAAGCGGATTAATATTTCTAGGTAGTAACTGTCAAAATTTCAAAATAAGGCTTGATTACCTACCTTCTAATTCCCACATTTCTTTCTCTATTTATTGAAGGGCATTTTGAATAAATTATGTTTCTCTAAATATTAAGAACTGCTTCCGTTTGATACCTTTCTCCTTTTTTTTAAATAAAACACGTTAAGAACTACTTTCGAAAAATAAACTCAAGGGCAGTTTCAAAGGCCTATTGTACTGCCCATAGAAATCAGTTCGGATTATGTAATACACCATTGTAATGTTCGCACATTTCTAAAGGTGATAGACATGATTAATGAAATTGTCTTGAGTTTATTTTTCGAAAGTAGTTTTTATCGTGTTCTGTATAAACGATTTATGAAAAGGCTGTACGAGGAGAGTAAATAATCTCTAAAGTAATGAGCCAAGATGTTGCCGCACAATGTTTTTTAAAGTCTTTTAAGTTTGTTTTAATTTTGCTGTGACCTCAAAAAATAATACATTTGTAAATGTTTTTTTTATAAATCCTTTAAAAAACAACAACCACAACTTTGGTGATGAGATGAGAAACCGTAAAGATAAGCAATTGATATACCATATACCTCTGCTCATTCCATGTGAATTTATGCAAAGTTTTCAATTCAAGGTGCATTTATTTCCACAGCCATGCCACCTTTTTCGATAACATGACAAATTATTAGCATAATCATGACAAAATTATTCCCAAATCCATATGGCAACATATATCCTACAAAAAAGATTGCGCCATGTAGTGCCCAATATACAGGTGATTCATGTGATGAAGAAATATTGGTAGAGGAATCTGTTAAAAAGCGGAGCTTGCATTTAGCAGAACCTGTCTGAAAATAATCATGTATATGTACATGTATATATATACATGTATATATAAAGCTCACTCGCCCTCAATATATCTTGCATGTGTATAATGGTTTATAATTATTTTGGCATCTATACACCATGACTCAAAGGATAAAAACACAGCTTGGAACATTTGTCTGAATTTCTAGAAATTAAAGTACGTAGTATGGAAACGAAGAGGGCTCAATCAAGAAGGAAAGGAGAAAATTAGAAGATGAGGAAACAAAGCAAACAAGAACCAAAAACAAATATATACCATTATACCAATTACAAGCACTACAATATTATTAGTAAACATGTTGAAGGGGATCGAAGCTAAGTTGTCATCCTTCATTATTCATTACAAGCGATAAAAAATAATCCAAACGCTACACGGCAAAATCCTCGTTGTGTATACATTATAAAGGAAGTAATTGTCTATTATTGCTATTATCTGTCCTCTTTAGCACATTTAGACCAATAGCGGTTAACCACTAATACATTTTCCCATATCGATCGCTATATGGAGCAGTATTATCTTCTAAAAAGCGGTATTTCCGGTCATCCCTGTATCCCGTGCATTCTCTATCCTTCGTACCGCTTTCTTCGTTTCTATCAGTCCACTTGAGGAAAGCTTTTCAAGCAGCGGGGAAACAATGGGCGACTAGAGGTCTCTGAAACCGCCACATCTGTGCCAATAATAGCCATACTCTCTTGCTTCATATATGAGTTAAGGAAAGAGGATATAAACGGAGCTCTTTTTCTTTCTCCTGAGTCCTTTATCCGAATCTGGAATCCTCATACCGGTATGCAATAGATACGTATCTCTGCTCTACCGAACAACACAATACACTCCAAAGCTTTAAACCCCTTGTCTATTGTTTGGCGGTGTGATAAGTGTCGTCAGTTTATCCAGAAGTGACAGCTTGGGTCCGTTCCGATATATATATATATGTATATATATTTAAATAAACCTGATTCTAGAAAATCAGATATCGATTTGAAAGCGGTTATTTAAATATCATATTTCAGTTTTCAGTGCTAGTGATGAAACGGAATTTACGCTGGGGGTATTTTCATAAACTGATTTCCATTGACATATAATTTCATTTATGTGCGGGAAGTATGGTATAAACAAATGCAAAGCCATACAAGAATATGGATATTCAACGACAAGGAGACCATTGTCAAGATGATTGTGTAGATATTTGACCTTGAAGGGACACGGGCCATGAAAGCCAAATAAACAACAGCAGCAACAAGGACAACAACGGCAGCATAACAAAACAACAACAACAACAACAACCGGGCCCTGTCAACGACTCTCCTCAGAAAACTATCCCCGGACATCTACATCCGGACATCCGGACTCCCCATGAGGAGGCAGTGTTAATATGGGACACTCGATCTGGGTGTATATTTGCGAGGGGTAGTTGTCAGGGGACATTTGTCCAAAGAGTAGTTGTTCTGGGATCATGATTGTTGTCCGTGGTAGATATCCGGGGGTATTTGTCCTAGGGTTAAATGATGAATACTCATGCCTGGTAATGTGAAAGGTATACTATTTTGTTGTTTTCTATTAGGGGGGGGGGGCTCTGGACGCAACGTCATACAAAATATTACAAACTCAATTAGACGAAATATTTCTCTTAACTTTGACAGTTGTAAAACAACATACAAAGAATAACCTTTTGTCAATCTACAATGATAAATCACCTGGGTTGAAAGTTTCCCAGTAACGAGAAAAATCTGCGGATAAAATAAGAATGATAGTTTGATTTTTAATGGTCATGATAATTCTCAAATATGTCGTTTTGTCTGTATTTCACTTGACAACTTTTTATTTGGCTATGATGATTCGTTGTAAAACAAAGGTTTAAATGTTTGGGATATATGGGACAATTTTCTTGATTCGTATCAACCTTTCGGATTTCGTTTTATGATTTCCATACCATCTGTGTACAAAGCTGTCACGTTCTTCTTTTACTTCTTTTCATTAGTTAGAAAGTTCCCCATACTTTTAGCACCCCATCTTGAAGTTGTTCTCCGTCTATCTCCATCTACTGTTAGTCCTACTTCATTCCCGATATCTACTATTGCTTCTAAATCGCTCTGTATAGTGTATAATCCGTTTTGTCATCGAGCAAAACAATGGAGGCGAATTATGTCAGTTTGTGATTAATTCATTAGGGGGTAATTAACCATGACGTCAGAGGTTAGAAGTGGATCGATTGGTCGACGGAGTGGCGTAAGTTGAATAGGAGTACTGTCCCCGCTACTGAGATATTACGCATTCCCACCCGTTCATTACGATGGCACGTTTGCATCCGCCTTTCTGTGCGTTGGTGCGCAACGCGGAAAGGGGTTGCGTCGAGAGTATAGTCCACGTATCTCCAGCTACGTGAACAGGGCGCAATAAGTTTGTCGCTGTGTTCCGCGCTGTTGGAAGCTGGATGTGAAGTGTTCTACAAACTGTTAGGACGACATCCTAAAGTGAGAACAAATTGATTAAATACGGATCAAACAAGAGGCTTGGAAAGAAAGCATTTAAACCTGTGCTTCCAATGACCGAACGGGCTTTTAATAAGTGGTTAGTTGTTATGATAAACAAATAACAAGGCGGTCATAAAAAGCCACTTGAGATCTGCATTAGTAACAGGGTTAAACCGATCTAAAATGATAGACAAGTGTTTCAATTTCATACCCTTCCATTTGTATCTCTCTCTCTCTCTATGTAGTATAATCATGATAATGCGCGGACTCTTGTATACCCTCTTAATCTTTCTATTTTCTTTCTGTCTTTAGTCTTCCCATCCCTGATGCAAAGTGTAATACTTTGAATAGATTTTTACATCTCAATATTTCTCTCTCTCTCTCTCTCTCTTTCTTTCTCTTCTCTCTCACACTACAAAACACGATAAAATTAAAGTCTCATTAGAAACAAAAATAGAAACATAAATAAATGACTTTATTTGAAGAAAAATTTTGTGTAACCTATTTCGTTTTACTTTAATAAAAATGTGTTTCAAAAAGAAAACAAGAGGTACATCAAAATTTGTATAAATTGCTTCTCTCTCTCTCTCTCTTTCTTGACATTCTTTCTTTTATATGAATTGGGGTTTCTCTTCATTTGTAATGTCAACTCAATCGTTCCTGTGCGTGCTACTGCTAATCTCACAAGTAGTTTTAGGGTGCATCCCCTCTTACTGGGCGTTGTGGCGTGCGCCTGTAATCCAGCTACCAGTGGAAGTTATAAACTGATTCAGCTGACCCAGGTTCGAGACTGAGTCACGTCTTTCGGATGGTGACGTTTAAAGGTCGGTCCCAGACGTAAATAATCATATCTGATTGATACACGTCTGTAAAAACCCAATTACACACACACACACACACTGCTTTCTTCAATACCTTGTGAACTCATCATGTCAAATCCTGCTCTCATCACTTGAAAATTGGTTGAGCATATTAAACATCAGTACTATAAAGGAGTAGATGCAAGTACTTGACTTCTGGGTCCCGTTTCATAAAACTTGTTATCAATAAGAACTGCTGCAAATCTATGACAAATCAAATTCAGTGATTTCAGTAGCTTATAACAACTATCGCAACTTGTCATTTTATGAAACGGGACCCTGGATGACTTTGACCTGGGGGTGTTTCATAAAGCTGTTCGTAAAGTTACGCATGACTTTAGATATGACAAGCCAAATGGGATGCTCAATCATTTTTAAACGCATCAACTAAAATTGAATTGTGCAGATGTAGATTAACATTCTTATTATAACAAACATTTTAACGCAAAGTATATTTTTTGCCATAATTTAATTGAGGTTATTGGAAATACAGTCACACTTTGTCAAAACATCAGGAAAAACTTTGAGCATCCTGTCTGGCACTTCATATTCAAGTCGTTCGTAAAGTCATGCGTAACTTTACGAACAGTTTTATGAAACACCCCCTGGATGAAGTACTTTGAAAAAGAAGCCTAAATTGTCTGCTGCCGCTGTCAGCAAAATAACAATTTTGACATGTTATGGGTTGGCATTAATTATGTGGAATCAATTGCAGAGATGGAAAGTGAGAGAGAGAGAGAGAGAGAGAGAGAGAGAAGGTGGTTCCATATCGTCAACCAATTTACATTTTGATTCCATGAATCTCCTATCATGCCTATAATATGTATGGTTTCAAACGCTATCAAAGCTTATATTCGGACAAGGGTATGGAACTACACTATATAAAGTATAAACGTGCGTGTGTGCACGTTTTATTCTGAACTATTAATCTTGACTAGTCATTTTTTTTTTCATTTTTCGTACCGTGGAGGTAAACTAGAGAGAAGTCACAGACCCCGCTTGGAACCGATGGAGACGGCTCGAGACAGGGCGTTGTGTACAACATTAAATGACGAACTTCTATGAATATGGTATCTTTAAAAACGTGTATTTTAAAAAGTCAAATTTAACTTACTGATCGACTTATCTTCACTGCTTAAAACTAAGATGTAAATAACGAGTGAAAAGACACCCACGCCTAATGTAATTGAGTAGTACTTCTTTACATCCATGTATGTCGAAATGTAAGCTCGTTTGACATTTTAGAGGGGATCTTACCAAATTATATCTCCGAGGTCATAGAAGTGGTGACGAAACTATGTTACATAGTTATTCTAGTAATTTACATTTTTACATGACAAAAGAAAACTTTAACAAGCAAAATGGGAAAGACATGGTTCAATATACAATGCATATATAATCAGGCGAAAAGAATCTGTTCATAATGACTCATTTGAAGCTGCATTTGTGCAGACGAATTATTCTCCAGAAATACGCAGCGTCTCACCAACTCCAAGCGCACAAACGGATTTGAATATAAAGAAGAAGACAGGGACCTGAAATGCGCTTCATGTCGCGCCCTTTTAACTGAGCTACCGGTAGGATGACGAATAATATACATCAGAGCAGAGAAATGAAGGAGCAGAAATACAGATATGCGAAGATTGGGCTCCATCAAGCCTAATCACTATGCATAGAAGATTCACTCGTAAGCCAAACGCTCAAAATACAACACGACTGTTTAAGTGCATCAATATTTTTTCCCGCTCCAAGTCTACTTCGATGAATTTGATCAAACAGTTAGTCTTGTCGTGATGACAACCCCTCCAGCTTTACAAATGCTAGATTTGCTATGAAATCAGGCACATCACGTCGCGGGAAAATCCAGGTATTCTATCACTCTGGCAAGGGATTAGGAGGTTTGGTTGTTTCCCCCGGAGAAGACGCTAGAAGCGTCCGATGATTTTACTTTCATACATTTTAATTGCAAATGTTGGGACTAGGAAGAGAAGGGAAGATATCGGCGTCTCAGCCCCACGTTCTTGGCGTTTCTTAAGCTCTTCGTCAAAGGGAGAAGTTCGCCTCCACATCCATCAAATGTCAGCGATGAATACAAGTAGGAACAGTTGCAAAGCTCTCGCCAACGACGAATCCTACCAACTCCGACCAAAGCCTTTGTGGCCTTCGACAAAACGCTCGACGCGAGAATCCTCGCGACCCTACAATTTCGGCACCGCCGCCGCCTTTAAGTAATTATGCTGTGAGCCTGATGTCAATAAGAGAAAGAAACAAATACTGCAGTCAGTCGGTTTGTAAATGCATGGAAATGGATAATACTAGTGTTATCCTTTCATATCAGACCCTATCAGATCCTATCTTGTTCAATGATCGGCGCGCAGTGATCGAGCAGTGTTCGGGGAGAGCGAGGACCGGGCGGCGTTTTTCTTTCCCACTCGTCACCCTCACCTCGCCGATGTCATCTTTGAAATCTAAGGTCTGGTTCTAAGCCTAGCTGCCTCTTGGTTAATTATTCATTAAACATTCGCACCTAATCCCACCATCTTCTATCAAAAAGATGAAACAAACCAGAAATAAAGGCTGAATTATTCATGGAAGGGTTAGAGAACACGTATCAGTATCAGCCAGTCGGCCGAATCTCGGCAGTCGAGTTGATGCCGAAAATTGCCGGCACTATAATGCATAGAGATCCCTACCAAGTATTATAACCCAGCTCCGACTTTATGTAGGGGGTATTAGACGTGTGTCCCTCAACCAATGACAGAAATTCGTTTAAAGAAAAAACAAGAAAGATTGTTTAAATCCCCAATTTTTCATCAGCATATGTTATCATATAGAATGGCATTACAAGGAGCCCTTTCGGTTTGTCTCACGCATGACCAATGTGTACTGTATTCTCTTATTTTCCCTTGCTTTTTAAAGAGACCATGTGTCGCAAATGATGTCTTTCACATCACACATCGTATCCTCAATAGTAAAATCAAAAACATTATTTTTTATAAAGCCTTTTTTTAAAACAACTTTGGTTATGAGATGAGAAATCGTAAAGATAAGCAATCGATATGCCATATAACGGATCACGGTGCCTGTAAGATCGTTTAATGGGAAATGTTGAAACGTTGTCTTTTCTTCATTTCAGTCCGCGATTTAGACATGGGTTTGAATCATTGTTTCTTCCGTATTACACAAATCATAAATCATATTCATCTATTTGTATTATTATTTCATTACATTCACTGCTATACTTTGTTATTATTTAATTTTATTTTGGCCACAATGAATGCAAAACACAAAGGTATTTGATTTACGACTGGTTTAGGTTGACACAAAATGCGTTCATCTCGTTTAAGAACTTATAATACATCCTTACCGATTATTCAATACTCTCCGAATTAGTATTATCAATATAAAATCTGTATTATATCTTTCAATGATAGTCATTATAATAATAACCCATTACATATGATTATGATAAAGAAATTATTAAACAAACAAATAAAATAAGGAAATGCGGAATAATATCTATGATGTATACAAACTTTAGAAAAGAGGGAGCAGCTATTCATCAGCTTCAAAAATACACTATATCAACTCTCTGTTTTTGTCAATTTCCATTAAAGGGATTCAGTAACTTTGTGGAGGCTTGATTTAATAAATTGTTGAATTTTGATATCTGTCTTGTATAATGATGTTCAGAAGGATAAATAAATAGCCAGGCATAGAAAGGTTTTCAAATATATAATGCTATTATTAAGATATCTAGGACTGAATACTCCCATTTACGAAAGCGTATGGCCATACGTTTTAGTCTAACACTGAGTCTATGGGGAAAAATGAGTCTGACATTTCCGGTCACTTGCATATGTTTACTTTTGTGAAGGATATGATGATTTTGAAGTGCCCCCCCCCCCCCCCGGCTTCATTTTACACCATATTACATACACTGATAGCATGTAAGGCCAGGCAGCTCAGATTTTATCAAGCCTCTAAAGTTACCAAATCACTTTAATATACATTGTACATTGTGATCTAACTTATTACTTTGACGTAGAGCTTGCGATGTTTTTTATCTTAGGATGATTCGAACACCGTATCAATAAAAAAAGAAATAATCCACTAAAAATTATAAATATGACGCTCACTACAAATAAAAACTAAAGCAAACACTAATTAATGCAATAGGAGATGAAGTTGACTTATTTAGTTCAAGATGCAATACCTATATCAGCACAAAATGTTTACGAAAAAGTATATTGCAAGTTATTGAAATAGGATGGGCATCGATCATGTACTTGATTAGATTTAATTCATTTTGAATCTGTGAGCTATTAATAATTTGAAATTTTGAAAAAAAAAGTAATAAGTGAATTCCTGATAATGATAGATTAATTAGGCTAAAGCCGAAAAGGCTCTGAAATTGGTAATGGTGTTCTATAATGAATATCTCCGCATTTCAGCGATTTGGTTTATGACACAGAGAGAGAGAGAGAGAGACAGAGGACAACGTCTGCAGAAGTTAGCCCGCCAAAAATAGGACACGGGGTGGGAAACTGGGTCAAGTCTACAAAACTTTATAAACTTGAAGGTCTGGGAACTTAATCCGGACTGTTGACATGTTTCTTCATCGTTCATGTTTTTACAGTTCCATTTAAAACAAAACCCAGCTTATCTGTCTGAATCATCACAAATGATTTCTTTTTTCTGTCTCATTTCTGGAGTGCGCGTTGGAACCGCAAAATCTTCGGCGCTCTCGTAGTGAGTGACCCAATCATGAATTGGCTCCGATTTCGTCTGAGGTCTTGTTGATACAAGCGGTCACAGGTCGGACCATTTTAGTCCCTCGTATTATCTTCTTCCTTGCTCTCATTATGCGATAATTAAGAGTGTTTGAGTGTGTGAGGACA
Organism: Heliocidaris erythrogramma; assembly: GCA_025617745.1. Lineage (NCBI taxonomy): Eukaryota > Metazoa > Echinodermata > Echinoidea > Camarodonta > Echinometridae > Heliocidaris > Heliocidaris erythrogramma. Next base: position 21,289,315 of record CM046859.1, read on the forward strand.
GAGGGACAGAGCGGAGACAGTGAAGAAGGATAAAAGATGAAGAGGTTGAGAAAGGTAGAGGAAGAAGGAGCAGTAGAAGAAGAAAAGAAGGAAGGGGTATGAGGTAGAAGAAAGGCAACATACAAGGGAGACAAAGCAGAAGTTGGGGGAATCAAGAGATGTCGATTGAGAAGAAATGTTAGTGGAATAGAATAATTAGATAGAAAAAATGAAAACAATGCCAATATGGATTTGAACAAACATTTTTAATCATATTGATGGTAATATTCACAGATTCTCCCCCACTCCTCCCCCTCCCCCTCCCCCTCCCGGACAAATAATCTTGGATATTCCACTGAATACACGATTGCTGATATATTTACATCGCAACGTACGTTACATTTAACTACTGGTGTGAAATAAACTCTAGGTTGCTATATATACTACTTAAGGGCACAATTATATGAATAAATAGACTGGTACTACTGATGTACATTATCCCCCAACAAAAAAGCGATAAAGACTATCAAAATATGAGAAATAATATACGAATATATTGTATGTCAGAAAGTCGCCTGTCCTTATATGTCCAATAATTAGGTTCTCTAGCTAATACAGGGAATTTGCGTGGATAATGTAAGTATACCAAGTAGAAAGATACAGGGAGATGAATGCGTGGATTAGGATATACGGTATATTTCAACATATAAATGAACATTTATCTAAAAAGATAGATAGATAGACGAATTAGATAACCTAATATCGTGGGATGTATAGGTAGATTCTTTTAAAAAGACAGGTAGCAATGGCGGATCCAGGTGGTGCACATGGGCACATAGCTCCCATCCCTCCCCGGTCAAATAAAGTCTGTGACACTTTACAGTGAGTCAATAAAAATGAAACCCAGATTCAACCCTAAATATCATTGTAATCGCTACATATAGATTGTATCAGATATACTCATACTGGAGTTTATCATGTTTCCTTTAATTTGACACCTTCATTGATAAAATCCGACCATGGACAGCTGATCAGTAACATTTTTCTTAATTCGTGTCAAGTTACCTCTGCCCAAGTTTTGAATGAAATGGTTGGTAAACCCAAGGCCGGTTGAATGTGTCCATTCCAGTTGAATGCACTCACAAATAATGAAAGTAACTTTGAACACCATTCAGCCGAAACTTCGTCAAAGACGATTTTGACATGCCTCTTTATAAATGGCCAGTACTCAAGTCATCCAGGATCGTGTTTTCATGAGCAGCCTATCATATTAAAGAAGACAGTATCAACTATGATACCATAATAATAAATTTCAGCAATTTCACTTGGTTTTTAAAATAGTGGAGCTTGGAAATGGGTGTCCTTTTTATTGACTCACACTGTAGAGTGATATACACCTGTACACATGAGCCCCTTCCGTATAACATGTTTTTCTTTGCTTGCGAGAGATTTTATAGAGACATTTATGACCCGCGAGAAATGAGATAACCCCTTTTTAAATATACATATTGGGTTTTTTTCTCTGCTTGCCAGGAATTGTTGATGAACACATTCTCCCCCACTTCCCAGACAAATAATCTTTGATATTCCACTGAATACAAGAATGAATAGCAAATAAATAGATTATACAACATTATACAGGCCAGTAACTAAAATTTATTGGGGTGCAGACAATACATGAGGTAGACCTTATTGCGGGCGAGGAGTGCCCGAGCTGAGGGTTTGGGAGTGGGTGTCCCTCCCCCAGGGTAGGGGGAATTTTGGCATTTTTAAAAATCTGTAAATCAAATTTTAGTTGCACGTTAGGTCCGCAAAGACCCCAAAGGATATATATTTTGGAGGGCAAGTGGACCTCTAGTCGCTAGCAGGCAAGGGGGGGGGGTGCGAGGGGTGCTTTCTGATGTACTGGCCTGTTATAGCTGTAACATACATTCTTAGAAATATTGGGCAAAATTTTACCCAAATTTTACCCAACATGAGGGTCCTTATGAGTCCGACCAACTTTTGGGTAAACTTTACCAATTTCATTCTTATTTTTGACCAATGTTGGGTAAATGCATGTAAAAGTTGAGCAAGATTTAACCAACCTATGCCCAATCTTCATTTACCCAGTGGCATATACCCAACATTTCTAAGAGTGTATACAGGAGAGAGATGAGCAAATAGATACTCTAGTGTACATGGTATATTGATCTGAGGAGGAAGTAGACCGATTGGAGATATGCAAATCCAGTCTTACCGAAGAAGGTTTGTCGATCCTTGGCACATCCAACCAAATAGTCGAGGGAGGCTTGAAGAAACTGCACCTGCGCAACCAGTCTCGTTAACCAACCGTTCAGAGAGACGCTCTTGAATAAATACAGTTGGAAACAAAACGTGTTTCCTTTCGAATGGATTCACGAATGCAGCTTCCATGTTAAAATACCTTTTTAATGTATCGACCTCATTCGCTTAACTCGGCTGTCGAATGTCAGTTATTTGTCCCTCACCAGCAGAGATGAGGGCTCTCTGCTCGGAATTCGAATTCGATTCAGTTTCAGATTTGAATAAAAGAAGACTGATCCAGAGTGTTATGGACAACAAGACAAACTCAAAAGAAATAAACGGTTGAAATGCCTATCAATAGAAAATTTACGGAAATAACTCTTTTTTGTCATCGTGTGTTTGTTTAACGAAAACAAAAAGAGCAGTTTTTTAAATCACACCAAAACAATAATTTTAATTGAACATTTTCATTACTTTTGAATTTCGGTTTATAGTTCATTTACTTCCGATGAATATTCTTCCGTAGTTCCAATTGTTACTATATTTACTACATCCGCTAAATATTTGTCTTTACGTGTATATATTTTCCGTTAGAAACCTTACAAAATATTTAAATTTGTACTGTATGGATAGTCTGTCTAGGTTTTGAGTTGAAAAACATATTGTTTATCAACAGATCAGTTTTGCATGTCTTCGCTATATATGTGAATATCTTCATGTAGAAATGAATTGTGGAAACATGGAAGTATTCTGTTTTTGGGGGGTTTTTTTGCCGGATATCAACGATTTTTACATATATCATGATTTATGTGCTTCATTTGTCCTTTCTTTGTCTGAATAAGATAATTCCTTCCTCGACTTCAAAAAATAATTTGTTATGTATCTGAAGGCGAAATTGAAACCAAGCTAAATATATAACCAGGAACATCAGAGTATATGAATTAATTTTAAAAAAATATGATTTTAAACGAATTATAATAATAATTTACAATATTTACATAGCGCTTATCACAAAAATGTCTCTAAGCGCTTAAGAAAAGGAAAGAGGAGAAAGAAAGGAACAGTTTCAGACGTACAAAAATATATTAGTTAAAGGTTGAGAGAGCTAAAGACACTGCTAGCATGAATTAGCGTATTTCATAACCAATATAAAACTGTTCCTTAGCAGCATAGTCACGACTGTAGTATGTACAAAAACAACACAAACATTGAAGGTATACTACGACAACAATTCAAATAGCATGAATAGTGTTATTCAATAGCATCAAAAGAATCTGTATCAATGACAGGAAGCCATGGCTTTTTATCATCATCATTCCATTAATCTACAAAAAAGGAAATATATTTCTAAGCTACTAGTGTACATAATATTGACGATAACCAAAAATAACAATTAATGACGGATGTCCGGAAACTGCATGGGAAACTAGGAGTGGCCATAGCGCTTTCGCAATATTCAGCTTGTAGACGGATCAAAAGCTAGGCGGAAGAAGCGGCCCAGAAGATGGTGTGGGCGAGTGGTTTGAACAATAGACTGGAGATACGATGGTTTGGGGTTCGAGGCCGGCACGGCACTATATGTATGATTCATCGACAAGACATTCTGGTGGAAAGACATTCATTATTTGGAGCCAGGATGATATACTAACAGTTGTTTTTATTGCTATGATTATCATTATTATTATTATCACAATCGTTATTATCGCGTTTAATCGCTTTTTTTTTAAATCATGAACAGCTACATATCTTTTAGATGAAATACACCTGTGTCGAGAGTGGCAAATGCAGAATGATGTAATGTTAAAAGACATTAGAGTACGTATCGAGGATTCAAACTCGTGTCAAATGATACGTTTACAGTTCGTCAAATTATGTTAAATACACGTCAAAAATTTGAATTCACAGAATTGTGGCATAACCACTATCATAAAACTGATCCAGCAAATTAAATCAAATACTGCAATAATGTTGAATACCCTCTCATCATTGAAACCTACATTTAAAAAGGAAATGATCGTTTTTCTAACTTAAAAGGTCAACAACTTGTCTTAACCTTCTTAAGACTATCAGCGACTTTATGCTTTTTAGTATACAACACTTGTTATAGAGGTGTGCAAGTTACTTATACATTTCAGGAGATTCTACTTAAGTAGAGTATACATTTACTTAAAAGACATGTAAATATTTGGATTGAATAAATCGGACAGAATACGTTTTAATTCATTCAATGTAGACATAAGTTTCTGTGTCTTTAAATTACAATTATTTTAATGAGATATAGTCATGTCTAAGTAACGCACACAACTCTACTTCAAGTGCTGTATACTTAAAAGCATGAAGTTAATTATATGAAGGAAAGTTTTGAGGCGTTATTTCAGTGAAATACAACGGTCCTTTATTTCTGATGCGACTGGAAAGAGTACATCTAATAATCATGCAGTCGCCATTTTACAAATACTGGCAGCTAAGTTTCCGGAAGACATTGCTTTGTTTTCCGGAAGATGAATCTTCGATCCGGTTTTTGCTTCTCAATGGCTTCTTGCCTTGATATTTTAATAACTTGGATACGGATACTCAACTCGTCACAAAACCTTGGCACGTTGTGATTTTGCGAAGAAGCCGTATTTTTTTCGTACTTGGTGCCCTTTAAACAATGTTACAAAGACGCGTGCCTGGGATCGTCTTTTTAAAAATCTGACTTCATGTATTGAGGATTTTTCCCCCATGTTCCGGCACCTCTTACTTCCGACATATCTTCTTTCATCCCTATTATTAATTAAAATAATTATGTACAGTGTGTGTGTGTGTGGGCCTGTTTAGCAGTATGTCCGAGGACATTTTCGGACAGAGAACAAAAAAAAAATCATGAGAACAATGGTCCTCGGAAGCCGGACAATAGTCCTCGAACGTCGAACAATGAATTTGTGCTTTATTCCGTCGACTGTCCGAGGACGAGGAACAATAGAGGAACAATACTTGTCCTCGGAAGTAAAGCCATGTAAACCGGTGTGTGTGTGTGTGTGTGTGTGTGTGTGTGTAATTGGGTTTTTACAGACGTGTATCAATCAGATAATTATGATTATTTACGTCTGGGACCGACCTTTAACGTCACCATCCGAAAGACGTGACTCAGTCTCGAACCTGGGTCCGCTGAATCAGTTTATAACTTCCACTGGTAGCTGGATTACAGGCGCACGCCACAACGCCCAGTTAAAGAAGATCCCCAAGAAGAAGCCGGCAACACACCCACCTGCTTCCGAAATGATAACTGTAAACCGTACGGTTAAATAAAAGAATCCTTTAAGCTTTAACCAAGCACAAAAGAACACAGGGGTGCCGGTGTCGAGGTAGATTTGGTTCCTGGGCGGATTTGGTACTGCTCCCAAATCGATCACTCTCTATTTCGTCAAAAGCTTTTTAATAATCACAGAATATAAAAGTAATATAATGAGCCATACAATAGAATACATACAAGTCGAGCCCGGCCTCATTATTTAGCGATTGTGACGGTTTATTTCGTCAAGAGCACCAAATACGCCGGGCGAATTTCTTGACGATACAAGTTCCGTAGAAAAAAAACAACCAACAACATACCTTCGTGACACTGGAACACAGTGACGTCACCTCTGTTCAATAGAAAAAAAAAAGAAAGAACGAGGCGCACAAATGAGAATAGGATCATGTTATCCTTCGAGCAAACTCAGTGCCCGCCCCCCCCCCCCCTTGACTGAATCTTAACATGATCTAAGCTAAGTAAAGCATATAGCGAATTAGGCCTCCAGTGTAAATATTCATCGACAAATATAAGAAGAAACTGAAAGAAGCCATATAAAAAAGCATATATTAAAAGCGAAAAAATACCTTTGACCTGGTTTGACCACATCCTACTTTTCTATGTGTTATGTCAGAATAGTTTATATTAATCAATGATAGTGTGATAAAAAAAACTTATGCTCTGTGATGATGATGATCATGTCAACATTGCTATCAATTTATATTGATTTTCAAAAGTATTATGGAAGCTCAGCAAGAGCCCGATACAAGAGAGAAAGAAAGAAAGAAAGAGAGAGAGAGGGGGGGGGGGGGGAGGCTGAGAGAACGAGGGGGAGGGGGAGAAAGGGGGATAGATATGAAAAAAACTAGTAATTAGTATTAATCGAATCAGTAATACAGGTTAATAGTTCGTGAAATACAATCGTTTTACTCAGACACGAAACCATGAAAAATATGTATACTGTACTCTGTAGTACATTGTCTGTAGCATACGTTCTTGGACTGGAAAGAACATTCCTTTTTGAGAGATGAATTCCTCTTCTCACCCCCTGCGCCCCCCCCCCCCCCCATTCTCTCCCATACCGCCATACCCTTCAAAATCAAGTACTTCTGCATACAACAAATAACATGAATAAGGGACATTTCAGGTTCGTGATTCTAGCCGCAAAAAACGTACATCCGGATGTGGCAGACAATCCCGATCCCATGTCAAATTTTTCATGACGAAAATGGTACACTAGCCTTGTTCAAAGTCACATTTCCATAATTTCACCCTTTTCCCCTCTGATAGTCAGTAACTGCTAATTTTACATTCACTTTCTGTACGATGTCTAATTCACATGGCCAAAAACAAAATCGCGCCAGTCACTGACGACTGACGCAGTCCTACGCCACCAAATGGCGCCTCGTATGGGCATTCGGCTAACAAAGTCAGGAATAAAATTGCGCATGGACGCCCTGTAATGTGACAAAGCAAGGAGTATATTCTAGTCACTCTATTCCTTCCGCCTCACCTCCCCGTCGGTAAATATAGCACCTGATGAAGATATTGTTTTGGGGGAAATAATTAACAGCTTACCCACCTCCCGCCTTTTCGCACCCTTCATTAAATGCGGCTCGAGTCCACCCCAAGGTTGAGGGTACTGGGGGAAAATCACACCGTTATACCATCTTACACCCAAATGGAAGACCTTGTTATTGCAGATTAAATAATGATTGCATTTTTCAAGCAAAGACTTTTGGGATCTAGGAGACTGGACGCAGATGGGCGCGAAAATGCGGTAACCTTGGAGGATCTTCTTTTTTTTTTCTTCTGTCATCACAGAAACGGTAGTAGTTGACAAAATTGAAGGAGATCAGAAATCAGTCAAGACATTAATCAGAACCAGGCATGTTTTTATGCCCGACGGAGTGGATGGAATAGAGGACTATATTATTTGTTGTCATAGTTTTCCGCGAGAGTCAGAGGTGTCGTCGTTCATTTACGTTTCAATTTGCACGATCGAAGGTTCAATGTTATTGTTTGGTCAATGATCCGAAATTAACGGCCACGGGAGCACGAGGAGAAATGGTCTGAAGTCATGGTACGGAGAAGAATCATCTTGTCAAGTCAAGAGGAAGAGAGAGAGAGAGAGGGGGGGGGGGGGGGGGGAGAGATGGACATTCGAACAGGGACTAGGGGAAGAGACAGGACATGTTTTGAAAAATGGGGAAAAGGGGAAAAATAGATTGAGAAAAGTAGAAAATACAAGAGAGATAAGTAGACATACAGAGATGTAGAGAAAAGAAGGAAAATGATAAAATAAAGATGAAGAGAGAAATACAGACAATAAGAGTTGTAAAAGCTGATCTTGATTGTAAAAACATTACCCAACTTGTCCTAAAATTTGGTCGGACACATAATTAGTCGAGTGGTCGACTTTATACAGGTCTGTCTTTTCAAAGACCCAAGAGTTCCATATTGAATGACCGTAGTCTGCAGGCACTACTCATGTACTCTATTTCGCAGTTAACAAAATTCCATAAAAAGCCTAGAACTTGGCCAGTCAGTCTCAGGCAATGTAACGAGTAGCAGAAGGGCCTAGGACTAGGAGGTGTAGTTAATATGTCTTGTTATAAAGTTCAGACCATGTGTTAATCGAGTTCGGGACATCCCAGTAGGCCGACAGCCCAGTAGGCCGACAATGTCGTTTTGGTGAACCCTGACAACGTTTGGTAGAAGGTCCACGAGAGCGTCATTTCGGTCTCGTGGGCTGTAATCTATGGTTTCTACCTGACTGATTGACATAGGTGACCCATTTATTCGTGATATAATTTTCTTAGTCTGTACGTAGAGCGTAGGCTGGCTCATCACGATTTATTAACGTGAATTTTCAGGGTTACATTCGTGTTCGTGATGTATCAAGAGCTAAGTGACGCACACCACCGTTAAACGTATTAACATAATTATTATTATATCAGCGGCATCATCATCATCGTCATCATCATCATCATTGTCATCATCACCTTAATCATCATCATCATCATCACCATCATCATCATAATCATCATGATGATCTCCTTTTCGCCAAGTTCAGTATGTATTTATTTGCCCATCGCTATTCATTTGTTTCTCAATATTTATCCTCTTTTTGTTTCTGTCTAATTTTCTTTGTATATCTTGTTATAAAAACAACTTTTCATCAGTTTTGGACGGCCTCTTGCTAGGTAGTTGCTTGAAGTTAAATAGATCGTTAGATATTCATTCACGTAAAATGCTACCTGGACCAAAGGCTATTATGCTCATCTTTTAAAAGGGTTTATCAGAAATAAATTATCTAAAAAAATGAAAATTTATCAAAAGCAATTGATCACTCCCTTTAAGAATGCGCATCATAGGCCGTCAAATGCGGTATCGCTCTGTCGTCATGAAAATTTGCCCGGCGCGTTTCGTTTACTTCGCCTCCGTAAACTGACATCGACGTTAGAACGACGGGTCAAACTCGAACGCTCGACGCTAAATATTGTGCACTGATGACAGCCCGATCCCTGTGTTTTCTCATTAATCACTCACTCAATTGGCAACTCCTTAGTAACAGAGGTGGTCTTGTCTTGGGTGTGTCAAGAAAAAAGAAGCAATAGACGTGATTAGTGATATTCACTGCTATTGAAAATGTTTTTTAAAAAGGGGGAGGACATAGCTCTAGTTTACCAAGGGCTACAATGATAGTCATAACGTATAGTAATAATGTCATAATGACTTTGACTTCGAAACAAACTTGGGATACTTCAGGCTATGCCGTGTGTTGGAAAATGATTGATCGATTCATTGATTGAATTAGATAGCTCTTGTTGTTTATTGGTTTTAATGATTGCAATCAGTCAAATCAGGCTATAATAAACAATTATCATTCTCTGATGTTTTGAACTGATTGAACCATTATTGTGCCTTTAAGACGTTTGCCAAAAGAAATACATGATGGTATGTTCTTGATGCTGATAATCATTATAGATAACAGCATGGGGAAGGACCGAAATGTGTTCCTATCTGTTTTAAAGCTTCTATCATATCTACGAAATTACCGTTATTGGTGTTTTTTTATAGCAAATCATAAAGAAGTGTTATGAATGAAATGTAAGTCAAGATCGAGAGAGATTAATGGAATAATTATCAAGGATGAATGTGAAGAAGCCTTTGAAATGTTTTTCACATAAAATCGCAATGGCTTGATTGGCTTCACATTTGTCATCATAATACGCCAGTTGAAGAAAATGTGAGGGACGTTTCCATTTCACAAATAACGGTCTTCAGTAATTCAAATTTTAAATTGAAATGAGACCTGGGGAGCGTTTCATCAAGCGTTTTGTCAGTGATTTTTACAGACAAATTTGCTCTCAGCCAATCAGATGCAAGGATTTCAGTAGCTTATAACACTTGTCGCCAGTTGAAGAAAATGTGAGGGACGTTTCCATTTCACAAATAACGGTCTTCAGTAATTCAAATTTTAAATTGAAATGAGACCTGGGGAGCGTTTCATCAAGCGTTTTGTCAGTGATTTTTACAGACAAATTTGCTCTCGGCCAATCAGATGCAAGGATTTCAGTAGCTTATAACACTTGTCGCCAGTTGAAGAAAATGTGAGGGACGTTTCCATTTCACAAATAACAGTCTTCAGTAATTCAAATTTTAAATTGAAATGAGACCAGGAGAGCGTTTCATCAAGCGTTTTGTCAGTGATTTTTACAGACAAATTTGCTCTCAGCCAATCAGATGCAAGGATTTCAGTAGCTTATAACACTTGTCGGTAAAAATCACTGACAAAAACGCTTGATGAAACGCTCCCCTGGTGATTGATTGTATGCGTTTTTGAAGAATGGGAGTGCTGCTGATTTAATAAGATGAAGGCACAATAGCTCACAGATTGTACATAGAGCAGTTGTCTCGCAATATATCGGGTTCGAAACCACGTCAGTTTGTTAGTGTCCTCACGAAAGGCATATTCCTGAATAGTTGACTCAAATGAGAAATTACTATAGTACACCGAAACGTAGTTGCAATTCATCAGTAACATATCTATATTACTCAGTTTGAAGTTAATTCATTTCACTTCAATCATACAATAAATTCAATCATTAGATTAATTATTAGGTGTGTATAGGCAGTTACGTTCTCTTAACATCTCAGGTAAATGACGATTGTACGACGCATGTTCCGGTGACAACTCCGTACGTTATCCGACTTCTAGATTTTAACCCCAGACCACATACTATACCCAACCCTAAGACTAAACCTAAACTTAAATCCAATAGCAATCCTAACCCTTTATATGTATCTTTGACGAAATAAACCCGGAGCAATTGTCGCCAGAGCATAACGTCGAAGCACCAAAATGAAAACCACCAACGAAACAACAGTGGAGCAAGGTCATTTTGTGACGCACATTGTAGGGATCGGAGCCTGATTCAACATCGTTTGCAAGCGAAGTGACCCGTGAAGTGGAGAAATACCTTAGCAAACTGGGTCTACATGTCAATGATATCCCCCTGATGATGAGAAGAAAGAAAACATTACAAGAATAAGTCATAATACGATAGGCATCTTAGATGCTCCTACGATTGGGATAGTCGTTTAAGATTCGGCAACCGACGGTGACGAGGAATCTGATGGCGGCGCGGGATGGTATGCCGTGCGATGCGAGATGGAAACCGATGGTTCGTTTGAGATGCGACAAAAAATTATAGTCTGACTTTCAGGTTAATTTTTACTTTTTAAAAATTTTCCCCCTGAAAATGAAGGCGCGTCATCGTAAAATAGAGTAAGGTCTCTACAGTCCTGTTGCCAAATGATAAATAGGACAAGATTTTCTGTCATATATGTTACTGAACTATAAAGTATCATCATTAGGATACAATTATTATATCACCCGCCTGGATAGAAGGCAAGGAAGTTCTCGAGCTTCGAACGTATCCAAATGGATGTCAAAAGTATGTTTCTACTTACGAACATTTTGATCTTGATGGCTTGGTATATTGCAGTGTGCTGAAATAAGGAGAGATACATTTCTTTTTGGCAACATCTAATTATTTGCTGTCTCTGTTCCCTCGTAGAATTGATGGTATATTTAACACATAGATAAAAATGGTTCACAATCCAGGAGAGGAGTGACAATAATTATTACTGTGATAAGAACAGAATTGGAGAAGGAGGAGAAAGTGCACAGACTGATATCGATGAAAAGGATATTTAAGTTTGAAAGTGGTTTAAAGATGTACTAAAATGGGGGTTGAGGAGGAGGTGCAGGAGGGGAATGTGACAGATGGGGAAAGTAAGATGGTAGTGACGGTAAAATGATGATAAGATTAGGAAAGGGATGTTGAGTGAAGAGGAGATGAAAGAGGAGAATAAATATCATAGAGAAGAGGGCGAACGCGTTGGACAGGAAGAGTAGGGATAATCCGAAGAAACTGAATGTGCATATCGACAACAGAATGATAACCAACTCGAGAGTTGGATGGGGGAACCCAAGCACATGTGTCGACATTATAGAATAGGAATAATACGCTCACCCTTGATGACGGAATGTTAAAGAGAAGGTTGACTTCTGATAATAAGTTGTTAGCTTTCTCATTTTTTTCGTCCGTGTGAGAGAGCATCATATTTGTCTTCATTATTGTCTTCCAAACTATAATATGCAGTGGCCTTTTGAAGAAAAGCTGTCTTCATTACTCTTGAATAACTATTTTTCGATGTATACACGCTTCGGGCCATTAACTGCCCTTTTTAGATATTTCAACAATTTCATAACGCACTGGAGAAGGTCGTTCCTTCCGAACACAAATCTTAGCCGAACAACAAAAGTATTCGCCAAGTGTTTTGGGAGAGACTCTCATCGATAAAGCACAAACAATTTGGGCAGGGAAGAAGTAGGGAAGAAAATAAAGAGAAATGTAAGAGTGAAATTTGCCAACTTCCTCTCAATATCAACACATGCAGCTCTCCTCCCACTTTGGTTTACAAACTCGTTTATATTCCCGCGTCTCGAAGGCAGAGTTGGAGATGCGCGCAGTTAAAACACTTCAGACGTGCACCGCGGACTGCAAACGCTCACGGGTATTTGGGTAGCAGCGACATGGCGTACAGGGCGAAAGTTATTTCTTGAGGGGTAAGTTGTTGGACTTGGTACTTGTCTAACATTGATTGTTTCTCTAAATCCATCTCCTATCGCTGTAAGTGTCGGTATGTCTTCTTCCTCTAAACCCAAATATAAACTATACACGTCATTATTTGATGGGGAGGTGTTAGCACAAGACTTTGCCCTCGAAATCATATAGGCATTTTAGCATAAACACAATCATTGTACAGCAGTTACAAAAATGTAATTTTTCATGAAAAGTTATGAAGTAAACCCGAATATATTGACCGAAAAAAAAATCAGAAGGAAAGAAAGGGATAAGGAGGTAGATAGGCCTAAACAATGAAATGTGAATGAGACTGAAGGTGAAGACATTATAATGTTATGTTTTCAAATTTAAGTATATACATTTAGTTTAAAACAAGAACAGGGTAAGATTCCAAAAACTGCATGCATATAGATAGCAACATGCAGAAGCATCGAAGGTATTGATCAAATATTAGACCCCCCCCCCCCTCCGTTATAGAAATATATGTATCATATAGACTATATCAAGCATAACAATTGGTACCTTTCACTGACAATATCCAATTAATGAAAGTCTTGTGGGGTAGCCATAATCAGAGCGAAGACGAAGTTATTGGACCTATCATCTTCAACATAAACGAGAAAGCTATTTGAAATGTGCCGAACTCTGGAAGAAACATTTGAAATGGAGAATACAAATTATGTGGGAGGTTCGAATTTGCTTGACAACAGATGAGTTTTGTGCAGGTGTTTGCTTGTAAATAAAAGGCACAGCAAAGAGACCGAACATAACAGCATGTCTTTCTTAAAGACACAATTCTGATGTGTAGACAGATTCAGAAGACTAACATATATTTAAGCGATTATTCATTTGATCTATCGTGTCTTTGCTTGCATGAGAGCCAGCACGTAAGCGGGTAAATTTGTGTTTGTGAGCGCCATTGTGCGAATTTAGGTTAGACGGCTTTTGTGTTATTTTATTGCAAACATGGATTAATCGCTGTCATGACCTGGGCTTTTCATAACGACACCTAAAATGTGGAATCATGCTTTTTTCTATTTTGGGCCCTCTAATGCTCCTCTGTCCCTGACATAGTTTTTGAAGTATTGTCGCTTATTCTTTATTGTTGACACATCTGCCTCTTTTAAAGGCTACATCTCAATCGCATCATTTCAAATGATCAATTTTCCCTCTGGTTTCTGGTTTCTGGTTTCTCGATTTTAGACCAATCTGTCTGTAAAATTTGTTTCCGTCACATCCCCCACCCAACCCCTCCAGCAAACAATAATGTTATTCGAACGTGTTACAACATTTATCTTGGCTTGTTTTGAAAACTGTAATTGATTTTGTCGTGCTCTTTCTTCTTGTTCCATTTTAAATCCCCTGTCCTTAGGCCTCTTCCCTTATCCCTCTATATTTAGATATACATGTACCATGTGTACCAATCATTTTTTATACTCATTTTGTTACCCTTTAGCGAGACTTTTGTTCGCATCCATGAATGCAGTTCGTCGTTAGCATCTATCATGCCCAATTTCGTCCCTGTTCTTTATGTATTTTCTGTCCATCTGCTTGTCATTCTTTCTGTCTGTCCGTCTGTAAATGTTCCCCTAATCATGGCTTGTCTGTGCCTCTCCTTTTGCACCCTCCCTTTCCCCTTCTCTCTGATTCCTTTATCTATCAGTACATCTAACATTCCTTTTTTTTCCTTTCAGTATTATCTGTCATACTCAAACTTGTCCCACATTCTCCTTTTCCTTTCTTCACTCAGTTTTCTCCTCGTTCCCACCTTTTCTGTCCGACGATCACCGAGACACAGAGTGATCGGGATGATCGATTAAGCAAGACCACCTGAGTACCCTGTCGTCTGCTTTTTAATTGTCATCCGCCGTTCACGCACTATATACGACTCAAGCAGACAAGAAAATGGCGCTTCACTCATGACCTCTGTCATACATCCATTCTCACTCGACACACAAGCCCACATACAATTTGCCACAACATTTTCTTTACCTTCTGCGGTGCCCCTTTAGAACTTATTAAATGGTGGGATCACTTAAGATAAACACGCCACTACAAAACAAAAATTGACAAGCACCTGTATAGCTCGACTGGTCCACATCTCTTTCATATTTTTTTTTCTTCTTCTCTCGCTGAGTTCTAGCCCCTCAAGAATCGGGGCAGCAACAAAAGGCCAGACAACCCAAAGCCAATGCTGTATAGGTATTAAACATACCGGTAACAATACTCGATATATTTTATGTGTCAGCCGCGTTTATACAAGGCTTTTGTTCGCGATAAATCCGCACCTCTCTCTCTCTCTCTTTATTGGCATATTTCCGCGCTGGTTGCTGCAAAGAAAGAGGGGAAGTTCTATTAGTTATTGAAGAGGCTAGGGGGTAAATGCAAACAAAGGTTGAAAAGTGCGACTGGCAAAAGGGTCCTACCAAAAAATAACACAAAAATAAAGGCGTTTAGTGGTCTGCAAAAACCACCAAAATAAAGCAATAGGTTTATGAATGATTTAACTGATATGTTATACATGTGTCATGAAACATTTTAAACGGACTTAATATTTCTCATTAACTAAGTGAAAAAACCCCTACAAAACCTTCATCGAAAGTGATTAAAAAGTTTACTACCAGGCTGAACTTACTTTACAAACTGTAATGTTACATAATATGGAGTTGGTTTATGATATTTCTTGAAATAATATTCGTAAAATAACGGTTTGAATTCTTCATTAGATTTTCAATATTTGCAAAATAAGACCATTTGATATATATATATCAAATGGTCTTATTTTGCAAATATTGAAAATATATATATCAATTACATATTTTTTTTTTTCAATTACTTATTCTTAACACAACAATATCATTATACATTGTTGAATTAATTACTAACACACATAGATTTCTGGCCTTGATTTGTCAAAATGAGCATATAGGCCATTGAAGAAAAAAACTTTGTGGGAGCACATTTAGGAGAATTGGAGAGAAACCGCACTTTCATATCATTGTTGTCCTTGTGAAATGTGGTATATATAAATTTCCAAGAATTCATTGGGTTGTGACAATCATAATAGCCATTATGTCAATCTTGAACCTGTTTCACAATCAGCTCAAATGTTGTTGGCGCAAAATAGACCGCCCATGAAAGGATGTTGCTATCAGAAAGGTACTTAAAGTGTAAAAAAGAAGGACATATTTAGACTTCTCGTTTTGTTGATCATCCTTATGGAAGGCTGGTGATGAAATACAGATATTCCATTGTGTTATTCACATGAAGGTGAACATGGGCGCCGGAAGCGGGGGGGGGGGGGAGGGCAGAGGGGACAGTTGCCAAAATCGATTTTTGCCTCCAAAGGGCCCCTCGCTAGAAATGAAGAAAAGAAAATTACATGTAATGATTTTCATTAAAACTATGTGCAATAGGCTCATTAGTGCTCTAAAATGGAAACTTTCAAATTTTTCTCACTCGATCGCTACACTCCCTCGTATATAAATGGACTCAACGTTTCTTAGCGTTTAGAAACCTTGTCTATCTTATAGGACCCAGGAGAAAGGGGGCAGATGCTTACTTCAATCTATCGAAGAGGGGGGGGGGGGGGGTTCAAAGTAGCCCCCCCCCCCGACAATAAAATTTGCGCTATTGCGATCAGCTTTCGGCTAGTTCTCTAAAAGGCGAGATTCCACCATTCCTTCCTACCAGTGGAGCCAAAAGCGAGGGGGCATATTTTTCCCTTTATCAAGGGAGGTTTTTTTTTACCCCCTTACAAGACCATAATTTTGCAGTACAACGCTTTCTAGTAGTGTGAAATGCGAGATTTCACCAGGCAGTAATCTAAATTTTATTGGCATGCTTGCAGTAATCTATTTTGCCCCCTAAATGGGGCCCATCGGAAGACAAGAAAAATGATATTGGTGTAAAACGATGTTTGATAACCTTTTTTTTTGCTCTAAAATACAAAGCCTCAATATACCAATTTTTGGCTCGCTCACAATGCTCCCTCGACTTTACAAACTCTGCTACTACACAAGGCCCCGGCGTGTGTGGGTGGGGCACGTTCCTCTCTCTGTCAAAAAGAAGGAAACGTCGTTATTATGGTCCTCCTCACAAGACAAATTAAACAATATGTATGACATCAATCATTTTGCTGTTTAACACTGGAAAAGGTGCTCTAAAATACTTATTTTCAACATATAATGAAATAATTTTCTCACTCGATCGCTACTCTCCCTCGCATTTCAGTAAAGTGTTTATGAACATTGCATTGTAAGAACCCAGCCTACATCAAGACCCCGGATGTGTGGAGCGGGGGCTTTCCTCTGTAAAGGGCTAGGGGCAAACTCGTTTTGTTCCCGCCCCTCGCAAGATTAACATCTTTATGTTTCAGTTTCGGATTCAGATTATTGTTTCATATTTCACATTTACAGTGATTTTACAATATAAATGGTACAAACGAACATGAAATCTAATGGTGGGTACCTCATATCTATAAGTTTGCATGCAGTATTAATTGAAAAGACTGGTCTAAAAATAAAAGTGAAATATGGAGGCGCCTAAGGAGGAAACTACGCTTGTGAGTTATAGGCTCCAAAGGGTAATAACATTTATAATATTCATTACAAATAGTGGGAACGAGCAAAGCATGTTACATCAATATGAGTATAGTAAAATTATTGTACCGCAGTAATCAAATTCGCATTCAAAGAAATGGTATTGGATGCTAGAGTCACTTTCATTACAACAATATTATAAAAATTCACATTATTTCGATAAATAAGTATTTCCTTTACGCCGTTGCAATTTCTGATGCATACCGAAGTGCTGACATGATTTAGCATTTTGCTCAATATTTACCGATGGCTTAACGCAACGCGCTACATAAAAGAATACCCACCATTGTAACGGGATTATGATGTCAGCATTTCGGTATAAATAAACAGAACATTATCATTATGCATTATCATCTCCGAGCATCTGATTATATCTTTAATGTTATGTGAATCATAAGTTTGAAGTAGGCTGTGACTTGCCTGTGTCTGTAAAATTTCTCTTGAATGCAAATTTCAGTATTATGAGAGCGATTTTTTTTCGCTTGGGCGCCACGCTCCCTCGCCTAATGATATTAACTTATTTATATGATACTCCAGGAATTCTGTTCCATTAAAAGAAAAGACATAATCAAATGAAGAAAAAAAATCTTGTGGATGTTTTGCATGTATAGACCCATAGGCGTATGGGCTGCAGCCCCCCCCCCCCCCCTCCCTCCCGTGATTTTATATTTCATCATGATCATCACACTATAATCTTTGTCTCGAAAAGGGAATCCGCTCGTAGTTTTCCCGGGTAATGGCCATATCAAAGAAAGGGATTATTATCGTCACCCCTACCATTCAGCGTGTTCAGGTAAAATATGCAGATGAACAAATGCAACCATACTCATCAGGCCGATTGTCACATTGCTACATAAATGACAACAGGCATCATGCATATAGTATTAGAAGAACTTAGGTATTCTTAATCTATTTGTTATTATTCTGCAACATTACCATGATTATGTAATCATCGAACATATTTTTGTCAGCAGTGGCTGTTAATGAACGATTTCTAATTCGTAACGTTTCAGATATTCCATTTAACACACACATTCTGAGAAGTGATTCGTGTATAGGCTCCCTTGCGATCCTATAAGTATATAGTCTTCAACCATCTCAATTGAACTCATATTGGTATGCCATACATCGTACCTGCATACGATTGGCCTCGGCAGCAGTCAACAGAAGAATCGCTCGAAGGCATCAAGTTGAGGATCGGTGCCAACGCCATGGGACGGTGTCAGGAGTGGGATCATAATACTACTCGGACGTTACCCGAGGGTCTAGGACACTAGGGGCGGGCCCTACAGACCCATGAAACCTAAGAAACCAACTTTCCATCCCGACGTTGATGATAAAGAAGAGTTCTGGAGAGCAGTCATCATCAGGGTGTAAATCCATGTGTTTGGATAGATGACTATCAACATGATCAAAGACACTCAAAGCAAATCCCTCATAAATGAGATCTTGAACAGTGAGAAGCCGCCGCCAGGTAAACGAAACAATCATCCAAAGAATGACTGTGCTCCTTTTATTTTACTTAATGCAGGCCATTAACATTGTTGATCTTGATGCTTTGTACAGAGATCAATAAGAATTGGGTCGCGATATTGCGAAAAATGGAACAGACAAGTAGAGAAACGTGTTTTAAAGGTAGAATCAATGATTTGTACATCTTTGTATTGTTTTCATTCGTGTTCATTATTAAGGAGAAAAAAGGCGAATGAGACATTATCGTTCTTTAGTTTGTCGCCAGTCTGACAACTGAAATTCATCAAAAAAATTACGTCAGATTCCTGTATGACGTAAAAGAGCAACAGTGTACATTGTCCATCATGTCATACCAAATAATGATAATAAGCCGCTTTCAGTAGCGCATACATCATTTATGTTGTTCCACAATAATCATGCAAATATTGCATATGAAATGCACAAGAATGAATGAGTCTGATTCACTCTACTAGAAAAAAATTCAAATGTATTTTTTTTGGAGGGGGGTTGAGGCGTGTTGTTGTTGTAGTGCTACTAGTAACTGTAGTACTAGTATTAGTACTAGTAGTACTAGCAGTAGTAGTAGTAGCGGTAGTAATATTAGCAGTAGTTGAATATATCATAAAGAAATGTGAGAAAATTACAATGCCCCGACCGGGATTCGAACCCGGGACCCTGGATTACATGACCAGTGCTCTACCAACTGAGCTATCCGGGCTCCCGTCGAAGCAAAGTAACAATCTCACATATAGCCCTCTCTTTCCATCGAGCGTAGGGGGTACATCCATACCAATTCCATGCGTACGCTATATAATGGCCTACCAATGAGACAGGTCTTCCCTCTAAAGTCGGGAAAATCCATGCCAACGAATTTCTATAGAGGACAATTTAAATTCGTAGTAGTAGTAGTAGTAGTATCAGTAGTAGTAGTAGTAGTAGTAGTAGTAGTAGTAGTAGTAGTAGTAGTAGTAATGTAGTAGTAGTAGTAGTAGTAGTAGTAGTAGTAGTAGTAGTAGTAATGTAGTAGTGGTAGTAGTAGTAGCAGTAGTAATGTAGTAGTAGTAGTAGTAGTAGTAGTAGTAGTAGTAAGTAGTAGTAGTAGTAGTAGTAGTAGTAGTAATGTAGTAGTGGTAGTAGTAGTAGTAGTAGTAGTAGTAGTAATGTAGTAGTGGTAGTAGTAGTAGTAGTAGTAGTAATGTAGTAGTAGTAGTAGTAGTAGTAGTAGTAGTAGTAGTAGTAGTAGTAGTAGTAATGTAGTAGTAGTAGTAGTAGTAGTAGTAGTAGTAATGTAGTAGTAGTAGTAGTAGTAGTAGTAGTAGTAATGTAGTAGTGTAGTAGTAGTAGTAGTAGTAGTAGTAGTAGTAGTAGTAGTAATGTAGTAGTGGTAGTAGTAGTAGTAGTAGTAATGTAGTAGTAGTAGTAGTAGTAGTAGTAGTAGTAGTAGTAGTAGTAGTAGTAGTAGTAAGTAGTAGTGGTAGTAGTAAAGTAGTAGTAGTAGTAGTAGTAGTAATGTAGTAGTAGTAGTAGTAGTAGTAATGTAGTAGTAGTAGTAGTAGTAGTAGTGGTAGTAGTAGTAGTAGTAGTAGTAGTAATGTAGTAGTAGTAGTAGTAGTAGTAGTAGTAGTAGTGGTAGTAGTGGTAGTAGTAGTAGTAGTAGTAGTAGTAGTAGTAGTAGTAGTAATGTAGTAGTAGTTGTTGTAGTAGTAGTAGTAGTAGTAGTAGTAGTAGTAAGTAGTAGTAGTAGTAGTAGTAGTAGTAGTAGTAGTAGTAGTAGTAATGTAGTAGTAGTAGTAGTAATGTAGTAGTGGTAGTAGTATAGTAGTAGTAATGTAGTAGTGGTAGTAGTAGTAGTAGTAGTAATGTAGTAGTAGTAGTAATGGTAGTAGTGGTAGTGGTTATGGTAGTTGTGGACAGTGGAGCAGAAGCAGGCTGTAGCAGCAGTCATTTTGCGACATGTATTAGGCTACTATAGGGCACACATAATTAAAATGATAAGTAATTCATCCTCTCGCAATGCTTTCTTGTGAGGCGAAGCAAATTTAATAGAATAGAAATTGAATTTAAAAATTCAGATAAAATCGAGTTACTGTCTACTGTAAATTTAGAAAAGGTAAATGATGTTTAATAGTCATAGGGTTCTCGATTTCACCTCTAGGCTGATGTAAGAAGGTGTGTTTTGATAAATGTTGTACAATGTTTAACGTTGGTGGCAGGCGCTAGCCCTATATCATGTGACCTTCACCCCGCTTTCTCCCATCTTTAGGTAGGCAATTCATTTTTAGTATTGTGTTCTAAATTTAACGTTTGAGAAAGATTCAGTTATGTTATACTGTTGCCATATCACTAAAATGTCATCTTAAGTATAAGAAACATAAATGTGTAGAGAGAATTTAATATTTACTTTAAGAAAGTGTGATTTTAAGGATATTTGTACGTTATGTAATGTCAAGTGGGTGTGGCTAACGTCGTAGATTTCACGTATACGGTGGGAATGAGTGTACGTCACGTAGGGCGAATTTACATAATATGTATAGGCTAGCCCGGACCATTGAATTGTGTGTTCTGTATCACTAAATGAAAAGATGTATTTTGTTTTTGTGTGATCTTTTGACGTTAGACTTGGGAAATGATAAAGCCTAGAGGCGATTTGTTGAATAATATTTGTTTAGAATAACGATTTGACACTTCTTAAGAGTTTTATAGTATTCTTTACAAAACTTTGTAATGTACACTGTGACCCCGCTTTCTCCCATCTTTAGGACTGCGGCGAGTCAATAAAGATCTACAAGAGAATCCATGTTTCCTGCGTCCTGCTTCATGCGTCCGATTTGGAGGTTCATCCCGCCCCCTGTCAGGTCGTTGCTACTCGGCCCCTCTTACACTGAGGTGAGCTTGTCTTTATGTACTTTAAAAGGGTTTATATTATTTCTGTGTATTTCCACTGTTTCAGCGAGTCGGCGAAAGTTATGTTTAGCCACTTTTCAGCCTTCATAAATTTTGTTATCGCCTGGAAAATGCCCCATAATGCAACTCACTCAGGAGATATTTACATTTTGTCTCTACCCTGTCCCTGAACATTATAACGAATTCCACCTCAACGTTTTCAAAATATGACTTTTTGATTACTGTCGATTTAACATGTGAGCGAATGGGAGTCTGATTTACTTATGTGAGACCAGTAGGGCACACATGAGTAATTCGTCCGCTGCCGATGAATTTGGGACTAGGCGTAAGTAAGATGACGTAATGGTAGCTTATCAAAAATATTCATATAAAATTGAATACTTGTCGGCTGTGAATCTTTTCAAGAGAAATGGTGTTTGTAAGGCACATTCGTTCATATTTCATCCCTACGTGGAAGCCTGGACGCTTTGGTGTATTTTAGATGAATTATTTGATCTGCAGTGCATTTCCATGGTTCCAAGCAGTGAGAAGGGGGGGGGGGGGGGGGGGAGTTGATTGGTTTTTTGTCTGGCAACCAGTCAGATTTGACTATTTTTGCCATATTAAATTCCGATATTCTATCCAATGGTATATACTTTTATTTTATTTTTATTTTTTTTAATTATTATTATTTTATTTTTTAATAAGCTAGGAGATCTATTATACTTGGATTTACAAATTCAAGAGGTCTTTCTCTAATTCCTATCAGTTTAAGGGAAAGAAAGAGAAAAGGAAAGAAAATTGGGAAAGCAAAAGAAAGGAAGAGCTCCAGTCCCGCACCCGTACCGCAGAAGTTGTATTTTGTGATTAGCCTCTTTTCAGCCTTCATAGTATTTAATGTAGCCGATGATGTGCTTCATCCAATTTAACACGTGTTTCTATGGGGGCATGAATTACTCGTGTGTGCCCAGTATGGAACGGAGTACTGTTACTGTTGGTGCAACCGGTCTACAAAATATGAAACTAACTTTTTGTGATCCCATGCGCCTGTAGTTGGCGCTGTCTATACCACTTCGTTTAATCTCAAATCAATTCGAGATTTTCATTTCGTTCATTTCTTGTTCCAAGGCTGGGCTTCGAGGTATTTTTTAAAAATAATTTTATCACCTATGATTTATATTCATTGTAGTTAGAATGATACATCTCTAAAAAAATATGATTTTCGCTTTATAATGCATAATGTGTTCGCACTGAATTTCATAAATTTCTAGCATTTCGTTCGTATCTCGTCACCCAGCCCAACCATTGCAGACCAGGGTCGTTGCCCCCGGTTAGACCAGCACTCGTGAAATCGGATACCCCCATTCTTGGGCGATGAGGTCATCCGAAGAAAGCATCAGCCATCAGGAGGGAGGGGTAAATGGAATCCACCCATTTGGTATCAGCCCCTTACCAAAATAAAGAATGATGTTGTTACCATGTTGAATTTTGGAAACACGAGAGCATCTGTCCCTCAGTTCATAATAAATTAATTTCGATTTTTTTTCCTTCCTGCCCTCACCTGCGTGTGTGTGTGTGTGTGTGTGTCTCTCTCTCTCTCTTTTTCTCCCTCTCTCTCTCCTATTTCTCCCTCTCTCTCTCCTATTTCTCCCTCTCTCTCTCCTATTTCTCTCCCCTCCCTCTGTTTATTGCTTTCCTCTCCTACTCTCTCTCTCTCTATCTCTCTCTCTCTCTCTCTCTCTTTACCTGTATCCTCTCCGACTCTCTGTCTCGGCGGCATATTACTTGATCTATTCAAGGAGTTATTCTGTGATAACTCCTTGATCTATTATTACGCATTTGCCAAGCGTAATGGGCTGGCAATGAGTGATAAGAAAATTTGATTGCATATTTTGTTCTGAATTCTCCGTCCCCTTGTTCTTTCTTTTTTTCTCTTCGTTCCCGATCCGGGTTTTTTTTTCTTCCTGCCTGTTTGATTCCACTTTTGGTATTTAAACTTCAAAGTTGCCGACGAAGAGAGCTAATACCACAGTCTTATCGCACGGCGGTGGATGAAAACTAGACGTGTAATCAATGTAAACACGGTCATTGATATTTACAGTTTGTTTTGTGTTTCGAGATATGCGAAAGGCTTGTTGATTTGTGTTTCTTTTGTCCTCTTTGCGTTTGATGGTTCATGCGAACGATGACCGAAGACTAACACGTTTTTGAAGTGATCGAAATCGATTTTTAATCAGTGAATCATTTCTATATACTTGGGGGTGTTTATCTAACCCCCGACTGGATAAGTTGCGACATGACCGTGACCGAAATGAATAGTTGAGATGGAGATGAATTGAAGAGAATATCGTTCCTTGAAGACAGACCGTAATGCACTTTTCACATTTAAAGAGATGAGAATTAAAGTTGCATCTAATTCTCTTAAAGGGGGAGGGGGTCAATCCTGGTGTTTAGTTGATTTGAATAAAAGCAGAACAATGAGAGAAACAGATTAGTGAAAGTTTGAGAAATATTCAATAAGAAAATATAAGAAAGTTCTGAATTTTTGAAGTTGTATGTTAACAATCAAACACAAATTGGCAACTCCGTGACGTATCTTGCGAGCTCCTCTCCCATTTGCTCTTTACATAAAATTTCATAGATGTTCGTTGATAAAGGAATATTTTTTGTTTTCATACAGTTTGTGACCTAAAACATATTTCCAATTAATATATCTAGCATCTTTAGGGTTATTATTATAGTATGATTTTTTTAGTGCTGGGTATATGGGAGAGGACCTCGCAAGATACTTTACGGAGTTGCCAATTTGTGTTTGATTGATTACAACTTCAAATTATCTTGTTTCTTATTACATTTTGCTCAAACTTGCATTGATCTGTTTCTTTAATTTTCTGCTTTAAAAGCCATAAAAATGTGGGGGTAATGTCTAATTTATAAAATAGCAAAGGTGGAACACGTTTATCGCGATCATTTAACGTCGTCATTTAAGGCTTGACTTCATCTTTATAATATATCATCGTGTCTCTCTCTGAATGAAAGCAAAAATTATAATATACACAATCAGCTGTGGAACGTGGAAGGGAAAAAAGTGATTACTTTGCACCAGATAAAAACTAGTTATTATTGACGAAACAATGCTCAGACTTATTCGGGATAATTCTTAATCAGTTTGTCATGATAAACACAGGAATAGCTATGTGCATAACGACATGAATTTAACGGAATATGTAACGCCTGAAATTCAGAGGAGAATTGAATAAGCGGGGCAGCCCAAACATATAGGTCCCACAGTCTCTCAATTAACAAGTGTTTTCCTAACGCGTAAATGGGGCTCGTAAATCAGCGGTAATGAAGTAGGAAAACAGTTGTTCGCTACGTCATAAATCTATCATAACATGAAATCAGCAATTATGCTATTTATTGTAGGAACAAGACGTCCACATCCTGGGGGGTCGAAGAAAAATTCTGTGGATGTGCATTGTTTCGCAGTGAGTGGGCTTACTCAAGGTGTTATCCCCGCTGCAGACGAGAAGTTAGATACCCTTATTTTATTGCTTTTCGGCAAAGGCGGGTTCTGGGTTCATTGCCCGAAGAGAGCTGTGGGGACGGATGGGGTGGAGGAGTATTTCCATTTATGTACCAAGATTTTTTGAAAAGACGACACATGGTGAATAAGCTCACTGACTGCTAACTAATTACTGATATAGACTATTGATCTTCTTTCCTTAGCTAATCATAGAGGGGTTTATTGAGTAGAGGCTTACATGCCTTCCAATCCGGGCTTCCAATCTTATATTATTACATTATACAATGCGTTTAGCGCATATGTATGAATTGCCGATTGCCGATTTTGAAAAGTCTATATCTATTTTATTGCAATTATACAATATAAGCACTTGTAGGGAAACACAAGGTTGCCTGGATGGAAAAATAGATCGGACCACTTTGAAAGGCTACGGGGTTGTGGAATACTCTGGTCCGTACTGTATGTGTTATCGTTGTGGTCGTCATAGGCCGGACAGATTCGCAGAGAAAACATGAATGTCATTTGTTAAAAAGACATGACCAGCATTGAGGTTGTCAGGTTGATGCATGTTTCTCTGCATTGTAGGACAGTCCTGCTGCTTCATCCCAGGTACTGAATTAGACCACAATTTTTTTGGGGTAATGAAACAAGCGATATTTCTATGATATAGCTCTCCCATTTGGTTATTTATTCATTTGAGACCTTTTTCTACCTTTTCTGCAATTCCTCTTTAGCTGAGTGAACTTCTGTGGTTGGTGTAGTAGGCTCTTAATTAGCCCAAACCCACTTATTTATAACAGATATCTTTATCTTTATCTTTCTTCGATGCTACGGCCTGATGATGGACACGAGTTCATTCCAGTACAACCAATAGCAGAGTTACCAGAACTCCTGTTGGTACAGTCAAAAGCGTGACGACCTTGATCGCAGTTGCCCCCAACATCATCTCTATTTACCTTTCGCCCACTACCAATCATCTAAATCATCATAAAAAATTTGTCAACATTTTGACCCTCCGTCCATAAATCTCCGGGCGGACATGCGTTGTGGTCATCTGTATGAAATGTCCGGCCATCAACCAATCTCTTTATATTTTTGGGTTACCTGATTTGATTTAATGACCTACCAGGGTTTTAATGACCGGTGTATGGAAATAATGGATCGTGACATGAGGGAGCTTTTCGTCACACCCCTTGATCTAACATCAGGCCTGATAGACTCTTGTGACAGACCCCTTCATATTAGACCCCGTTACACCTGAAATATTTTTTTGTTTTAATTTTAGAATTAATACCCTGATTGGATTTTAAGTAATTATTCTTTCTTCTCATAAACAAAATTGCAAATACATTTTAACATTTCAAACAATATTACAGATATATATGACACAAACAAAAGTGCAAGTAAATTTTCACATTTCATACAAAATTACAAATAAATTTAATGGAGAGTTTATGGTTGTAGGCCTAATGGATAGGAAACACCTTTGGCCTCTAATGTGGAACAGTAATTTCAATTGAAATTTCGAGAGTCGAATCCCACAGGAGCTCCCTGTAAATAAGGCTTGATATCAACAACCTCACTATCGAAATTAGATTTAAAAGAAATGGGGGGGGGGGGGCGATGAAATAATAACAAAGGAAAACATGTAGTGTAGTGTCCAAAATTCTTAATAAGAAATCAATTTATTATTAGAATTTAAAAAAAAAATCAACGTTTAAAAACGCAATTATTAAGATATGACTCTATATCCAGAGGTGCACCGTCGGAGACATGGGACCTACTCCTAATCGAATAGCCAGAACAAAATTGATGAAAAGAAAAATAGTACTAGCAATCAGGTAATAGAGGGATTATAAATTGTAGGGCTATACGTTTAGTGTCTCATCATAATGCCCACATTTAATTTCAAAGGTGTCAGTATAGCACAACATCCGATTTCTCTATCCTCGTCATCCAACCCGGTCGATTATCCAATATAACACTAACACACAGATTCAAACACGTTAAGATAATTGCACCCACTTTCCTCACTTTTTAAGACAGACCTACGATAAGCCATGGATGACACTCATTATGTTAATGCATGAAATCACATAGATTTTAGTTTTGTCCAGGCTTTTGCTTGTGATGGGTGGCGAGCTGCGGAAAGAAAGTTTTGGGCACCACTTCGATATCAAAAGTGGTCCGAACATCTAGACTAGGTCCAGACCCATGGGTAGCCCATGGACGAGGTATTTATCGCCCTAACCTTGAGTATTGTGGCGTTTTTAATCACAATTCAAGATGTTCGCGCCATATTTCGCCAATCATAAATCGCTCTCTCCGAACAAGGTTACCGGCAATTTATTCGCCAACAGTGGGCGATCTGTAAAAATATTGCCTCGATTTTTGATTTATGATTCTCGTAAAAAGCTCCTATTTCCCTCTACCTCACTACAGGTACCTGAAGTATTTAGTCATATACACATTAAAACAATGGATTCATTTTCCCCCCTCAAGTGAATCATTGCTCCCTTATAAAACAAGAATGTAAAGAATCAATTTCAATGACCGTCTTCACAGCTACTACACTCAAGGTGAGTTTCATGTTTCATCATATCTCAGTCTATGGTTAGTTATGCAGGGGGAGCCCCTCCCATCTTTCTGGGTTACGTCTTAATATGCAATGCAACCGAGGATAGAAGGACGAATGACAACTTCTCAGCAAAGGAGACTAACCTGTCTCAGAAAATATATTGGGACTAAAGGATTGCAAATGTGGGGAGTTTGTGCGTGTGTGTGTGTGTGGGGGGGGGGGGGGGGGGCGCTGAGGGCCAGGAGTGATGTAGATGTGTAAACGGTAAAACGTGGGCATTAACCAGATGAATAGAGGGGTGAAGCTCCTGAATTTGTATGATTTTTAAAGTCGAACACCAAGCTTCTGTTTGCATATAAGTGGATGGGGGTACCTCAACGTTTTTTATTCCTGGCTTCGCCACGTTGGTTTTCAACTTGTTTGTTAAGTGCCCCTCTTCTGCCCTGTCTACTTTTCATTTCTTCATACTTAATTTTTCGTTCTCATTTGGTTCTCATTCTTACTTCGTTCTTACACTCCTATTCACTGTTCAGCATTTTCATCAGCTTTCTCGTCCTCATGTTGCTTCTCTCTTGGGGTTTTTTTCTCCTCCTCTTTCTCACTATTATCGTCTCCTTTTTATATTCTTTCTCCTTCCTCAATACACAACAGATATGTAAGATGCCTTGAGGAGAAAAAACAAGAGAAAAACAAAAACAAAACAACATGGACAACAAAATAGCAAAGACCACCACGTTTGTAGTTTTTGTAAAACGTTTTTAATCCGAAGCGACTACGCTTACCGATACATCATAGAAATTGTACTATATTTTTCTGTCACGATTCCTTTCATTTCATCCCCATATTGAGCATGCACTGTGGGAATGCTTTCAAATATGATAACACACACGATTTTTTATTACACTCGGCTAAAACAGAAAGGGGACACTCTTTATTGTTCAAAGTTTTCATATAAACCGTCGATAACATATAATTAAATATATATCAAATTAAAGAAAAATGAATACTCTACCAACATCAATTAAGGTCTAGTTTTGAACTTTCTCGCTTAGATGGGTACATTCATTTAACCGTTAGAAGGTCTGATTAAGAAAATTGCAAAAATAGAGCAAGTAGCCATTCAAAGGTAAATTAACATGTGCATTCTTGTTCAACAACGAAAACAAGAAAGAAAGAAAAAGAGAAACAATGAGGAGGACTGTGCTCTGGATTTTCACATGTATTCTAAGGATTACATTGCTTTGACAAGCACAACCACAAATTCGAGTGTTTCTCATTATTTTCTGTTTTGTATTGTTTTAATTTGACTATAAATGACGGAAATTCTCATCAACATTTAAACGGCTATACTTGCTTTATTTTTGCAATTTTCTTCAATCAGACTTTCTAACGGATGTGCCTATCCAAGCATGAATGTTTTCAAACTGGATCTTAATTGATGTTGGTAGGATATTCATTTTCTTTAATTTGATATATATTTCAATATATTTCATTGACGGTTCATATGAAATTTGGAACAATGAAGAGTGTCAAATTAAAAAAAAAAAAAAATTGCCGAGTGTATAATGCATGGCCTAGGGGTGGAACTGAAAATGACATTACTCCTGGGGAGCGTTTCATCAAGTGTTTTGTCAGTGATTTTTGACAAATTTGCTCTCAGCCAATCAGATGCAAGGATTTCAGTAGCTTATAACAGTTGTCGGTAAAAATCACTGACAAAACGCTTGAAGAAACGCTCCCCTGTATTCAGAAAGGCAACAACACAGCGAATATTATTAGCAACGGACATTAAAAAAAAACCCCGATAATATATTAACATAAGGGGCGGATCCAGGATTTTGTAAAAGTGGGGCAGGGGCACAATTTCAAAAATAGGGGGTACAATGTACGCTTTTCTTTCATAAGGGGGAGCATTGGCCGAAAATGCCCCCCCCCCCCAAAAAAAAAAAATAAATAAATAAAAAATAAAAAATAAAATCCGCCACTGAATAACACTACACATGTATCTATTTAACTTGCGATATTTTTTTAAAACTCATACAGAGAGAGAGAATCAATTTGTAATTCATATTGCTATCTTTACTTATACAAATGCCATTTCTAATTCAATTCTCACTCTAATAAATTTACAGTGGATAATGGTCACGCTTTTGTGTCGGTAATGGCTAAACGACATATAATTAACAATGAGTATCCAGTTATTCTTGACATATAAGCACTCATCCGTCGCACCGTTGATATAATAACCAATAGTTGAAGTTGAAATGTCAGAATAAGAATTATTTTAGTTAAATAAACAACGATTATTCTCAAGTGGGCATCGTAGATTTGGTCATTATGCCCGTGGCTAAACGGGTCATTACCCTACAAATGACCCATAGCCTTGATAGCGTGAACGATCTGAAGCAGTCCGTATTTTTCCTTCGATTATCTGTTTCGCAAGATTTGAAAAACGGAGTGAATATTCCTGAACTGCAATAAATAAACATATATTTGTGCTATTTAGACTCTAGAATACGGTCATGCGTACAGATTGTAGATATTGTCTCTTTTTTAAAAAGAGGAAAGTGTACGGGCTGGTCACATTTGTCCGGTAAAGATAACGAGATTTTCAATTAAAGGAATACCCTACTATATGGTTAGTATGTGTGAGTATACTCGTGTCTGTTAATAGTAGGGCAGCTCTGGGGTGTACCTTTAATGAAAAAATCTCGTTATCGTTATTGGACAAATGTAAACAAGCCCTTAAAACGATATTGGCATTTTTTGAAACCAGATTTTTTAATCAATGGAAGTACAGCACGTTACATATGGGTACGTGTATTTACGTAAATTGGGTTATTGTAATAATGTTTAATTTATCATTTCGTGAAAGAATGTCTTACTCATGTATCCTTCGAAAAGAGGACTGAAATTTTAAATGTCAGGTAAAACTTCATGAAAGCCTCAGATAAGGGCCAAAATATGCTAAAATATGCTAAAATATAAACACGACATGTCCCATCGTCTAATAGTCCAGTTCATTGCCCCGTTTTTATAACGAGTTGCGAATGATTGAATGGATTGTATCATTGCAACTTAAAACTAATCGCTACTGTGTACTTCAGAGATAGGAGATTGTAAATTTGCGATTGATCGGAGGACTTGCCATCGATTCGGATCAGTCGCATCTCTTTATAAGACAGTCCCCTGAACTTTCTATAACAAATTTCAATAAATAATGCCAGAATATCGTGCTACCATTAGGCTTAGGCAAACCTTGCCATCTACCTTCGGAAAAAAGAAGGAGAAGAAAACAGACATGTGTAACACCTTACATTATTTGTAAAGTGACGAGAGTTAGAAGCAAACCGAAAGCGTATAACCATGATAACATACTTAAATTTTGAGTACAATACTCTCTCGTCTTCGTGCCCTCCTCTATATGTCTCTTCTCTTCATTCAGCAGTATCTTCAACGGGCATGATGGGTCATGTAACAGAAGATGTGAACAACTGCCCCCTGTTTTTCAAGTAAGTAGTTGCTGCTCTAGATGTTATAGGGGCTTTCCAAGGGGCTTTCCAAATGGCGTTGCATGATGCTTATCGCGATGGTCGCTGAATGCTTAGGCCTATCATTTGGTCAGTGTGTCATGGTCTCACCTTGACCTTCCACTATGGCCAAGAAGGCTTTCTGCAAGGCGTCTTCATCCAAGTTGCGACCTATACCGGAAGATAATCAAGATAATGGAGTAAAGAACAAACTAGTTGAGCTATGATGATAACAAAGGTAAAAAACCCATTAATTTCACATACACCTGTATAATGACCTCAATGACCTCTATGACCTTTGACCTACGTTTCCCAAAATCTAATTAGATCGTCTTTCTATGGTGATACATACTAGCACCAAGTTTGAAGTTCATACCTCAAATGGTTCTTGAGTTATCGCTAGAACACCTGAAATATCAGAAATTGGCCTCTGTGAACTTGACCTTTGACCTACGTACCCCAAAATCTAATCAGATCGTCTTCCTATAATGATACATACTGGCACCAAGTTTGAAGTTCATACCTAAAATGGTTAAGTTATCGCTAGAACGAGGCTAACACCTGAAATATCAGAAATTGGCCTCTGTGAACTTGACCTTTGACCTACGTACCCCAAAATCTAATCAGATCGTCTTCCTATGGTGATACATACTAGCACTAAGTTTGAAGTTCATACCTCAAATGGTTGAGTTATCGCTAGAACGAGGCTAACACCTGAAATATCAGAAATTGGCCTCTGTGAACTTGACCTTTGACCTACGTACCCCAAAATCTAATCAGATCGTCTTCCTATGGTGATTCATACGAGCACCAAGTTTGAACTTCATACCTCATGTGGTTCTTGAGTTATCGCTAGAACGAGAAAGCGGGACGGACGGACGGACGGACAACCCGAAAACAATGCCTCTCGCACAACCTTCGGTGGGCAGAGGCATAAAAATCTGAGAACCATTTTAATGCTTGTTGGAAAGTTTGGGCTGGTTTGTTAGCAAATTAAGTCTACCCCTCCCCAATTCTCGTTGGTCTTATGACGTCCGTGGCACCAACATCATGAAATGTACCAGTCCGTTCAATTTTGTTACAATGTGCAAGATTAAAACAATGTTAGGTGCGCGAAATATGATGGTAACCTCCACCCGCCCCAATTGCCACATCAACCTGACATGGCCCCTGTGACTCTATAACATAACATCATCGGGACGTTAGCGATGCGTAAGACGAAACCCGTGTTTACGGCATTCAAATATTAGCCTCTCAACGTTGCGTATAGGATATCTGTCAACATTGAACTACAGTTCCACGACTCCAACAAGCAAACTTTCAACATGATCACTGTTGTTTTTAATGGGGTCGTCCTCACTGTCATCCAAGGGTTCGTGGCGTGACTCGTCTTGGGTGGTGCCGAACCGCAAACCAGCGTACCCTTGTAAATTATGGAGATCCGTTCCTGAAACTGGTGAACCTACGTCAGGGTGGCAAGCGCCCTCTTCGACAAGTTTTACAGGTAAATTAAGGACAGGTAAGCAATGTATAATACCCAAATATGGGCTGGCCACAGATGTAGCATGGCAGTGGAAACAATATTCATTGGCTTCCAACCATCTCGAGACTATCATGAAATCACCAGGAAAATATGGCAAAAATGGCAAAATAGATAAGGAAATACCATTTCATGCTTGTTCGATAACACTGACCTACTTCAAGTTCAACATGACTTCTGCAATGCAGTGTCTCAAAAGTTCTGACCGTCTTCTAAGTTGAACCTCGACAATTTATTGATGGACCGATTATAAAGAGTGATTCCTTAATCTCATCCAGATAACCAGATTACATCTTTGATCTATAAAAGCATGTTTACCCGAGTCGTGCACCCGTCCCTCGCAATTACAATATATTTGTGTTATTCAATTACAGTGTTACTTTCCTACAAATCCAAAATAAAAAGGCAATTTATGACACGACTTTAGAACGCTTCAAGCTTAACAAATCGATGCCCTTACGAACCTTTAAAATTGGAACTCGTGGATTACAATCGAATACGCCGTAAGCCCCCAACCCAAATTTTGAAATCCCGGTACTGTAGCCGAGCAAACAGACCCAAGTGTTAACTTTCTTCGAACCCCTAATCTAAGAATTATGAGATCTGAATTGAAACAGGCCCCAGATTGATCAAATACGGCCATCAGATTTCGGTGATTAATTGGAATGAATTAGTGACCGAGAGGAAACTCTGCGACTGCCCCCTTAGAAAAGTGCATTGATAATGATAGATCGAAAGAAAGATCGTAGCACACAGAAGTTCAGTGCTACGTCTGATTTATTGGATTCAAATAAGCAAAACATGTTTCTATGCCGTACGGTACTGCGCGCTCCAGATACGTCAGATTTGCGATAATAT
Organism: Heliocidaris erythrogramma; assembly: GCA_025617745.1. NCBI lineage: Eukaryota > Metazoa > Echinodermata > Echinoidea > Camarodonta > Echinometridae > Heliocidaris > Heliocidaris erythrogramma. The sequence continues at coordinate 21,322,982 of CM046859.1, forward strand.
ACACCCCCTGCAATCTCTTAAAGACACAATACACTTATTTTTTTCAATGGCAAAGCTTACATAAGCTATGGTACTACGATGGAATTAGGCAACAAAGTAAGATAATGTCCGGCAAAAATGTAATTATGTTACAAACCTATAACGGGGTGATTATAATTTCTTAAAATACCATATTGTTTTCGTTTGAAAATAATCATTTCATCAAGAAAAAAGAAGTAGCTCGAGCCTGTATCCTTAGGTCAGCAGAAAGACGGCAAGGTTGGGAGGGCAGGGGGCCACGTAGGGAGTTACAGGTGTTGTTACCCCCGCACCCTCTCCCTGTTTAGTAGAAAATTGCACCGTGAAAGACAGGTATGAATAAATGAATTGTAACAGAATTTAGGGGGGGGGGATAGTCAAACAAAATAGTTTTCTGATTTGCTGCATCAAGTTACATGTCATGTACGTTGAGATTTTAAAGTAATATTTTACAGCAGAATAATAGAGAGGACGCAAAAACGCTTATAAATCCAAAATTCTATCCACTATTACGACCCCCCCCCCCCACACACACACACACACTTCATATGGAGAGGCTGCGCCCTTCAAAATGCAAAATGGGCATTTAAATTTTACACAGACCGGATTTGCTTCATGAAATAAATGTTCACTTGACTACTTTCGCTGACAGATTTCATGTTTTATACGTCTCCTTTGATGTAATGCAAGTCTCCTCTAAAATGGTGATTCCCTCTTTAAATGCGATAACAATTTCAGAGTTTCGTTCAGAAAAAAAATCACCTCAGTAAGACGAGCGCTATCGGGTGATTTTCTCTTTAAAACTGAGGTCCGTCCACCCACGTCATTTGCCCCACTTCACGGCATCCCCTCTCCCTCCCCAGGCCAGACGCAATAATGTTGTGATTTGTAATTTTCCGAAATGGGGGCAATCCATCTCTGGAGGCTCATATGTTTGCTGTATCGCATTACCAATGAGGACAATACAGAAATGGAAGAGAGTAGACGAATGAGAGTGAAAGACAGAGATACAGAGAGACAGACAGAGAAGGAAGCAGAGAGAATGAGAAAAAGAAATAGAGAGAAAAGACTTCAAGACATGGGCATTTCTTCAAATAGGAGCAATTTATCGCTCGGGTTAAAGAGGAGAATATTGTATAAAATATTAGACGACAACGTGGGGCACAGGTTACAGGTTTGCTCGTCCTTTCCTCATCTATATTAGGGATGACAAGGAAAACAAGGTATATGTACTGTGGTGGTCTGCAAATCAAACTACCTGTATCCAGACAACTGCGCATTTCTATCTCCATAACTTGGATTTTATAATGGTCATGGCTTGAATTTAATTTCAGATTAATGTCGCTTGATTCTTGTTATATTATGATATCAAGTTACTCGCAATAATAATGTCGTCGCATCCCTGACACCTGCGCCACGGTGTCTTTTTTCTTCATTTCTTATCTTTTTTTTCTTATTCTTGTTCTTTCACTGCAGAAATAGGTAGGGCTCCATCTGCCCCAATTACGGGATAAATATTTTCACAGTAGTTGTTTTCAGACAGTACGACAATATGTCACCTGGGAGCTGCAGTCTAGCTACCCCTTGAAAGAAAGTCATTACATAAATGAGTTATAAATATATAAATGGGCATTGGGGAGGACTTTAATGGCGTAACCAACATATGGGGCACAGGCTATTTGATTCTTGCTTACCTGATCAATCAACTTTATCTAACTTTATTCTAATTTCTTATCCTTGCTTCCCTTTCTCCCGACTGCTATTTCAATCAAGTCTTGAGCATCTTTTGATACAAAATTCATGTAAATGTAGATTTGACGTGGCATGTCGACCCCCCCCCCCCAAAAAAAAAAACAAAACAAAACAAAACAAAACAAAACAAAACACCAACTGAATCAAACACGACACTTGTCGACTTTTCCTAATTCCTAAAAACAAATTGCCATTTGTTTATCTTTTTATAACTTGATCCATTGATGATATCATGAAGTCAATCAAATATCATATTCTGAAATATTAGAACTATGCTTGAACATAGAAAACACGAAATCAATAAATGGGATCTTTATGATGAACTTCATCAAATCGGTATGATTTGTTCGCCAGATCACCATACCTTATTTTCCAATTAATCTCCCCATATTGATAATCGTAAGATCACCATACCTTATTCTCCAATCAATCTTCCCATATTGATAATCGTACAATCAAAATATTAATATCATCTTCTTCATCCCCTCAGCCTCTGCCCCAGCCGTCGCCCCGAATCCCTACTAATTTGCCGACTGGCTATTATAGCAATGTGCAATCATGCCATTCGCACTCGCAAATAATAATAATTTATTAGTAACAATATTCCTTACTGTATATGTACAGCGCATATCATATTACGATATAACGTCTCTATACGCTTCCAAATGACTTTGGATATTATTACCCCGGCTTTAGCTCCGGCCACGGTAGCTCTCAGTGCATTCAAGGAATAAATCCTACCAGGTACTCACTTACTACACCTGGGTCTAGTGTGGCAAATGTAGATTAATGTCTTGCCAAATAAAACCTACGATGTTTTTTCCAATGTTTCCATCGATTAGACAGCTACCCTTAGACTCCGGGACCATAGACTCCGGGACGCGATTTTTTTTCTGTCAGGACCAAAAAAAAGGCGCCTCCGGGACATCTACCCCTAAAAAACTACAACTATTTCCTACTTGTGCGGAGGTAATTGCCTATAGAGTTTAGTTGTCAGGAGGGTGATAGTCTGGGGTATACACTTTTGATCATACAAACCACACCAATAAACCACCCCTTCGTCTAAACACATTTCGTCTAATAATCACTTGGTCTAATTAGCACTTGGTCCAATTACCGTTTGTTCTAATAACCGTTTGGTCTAATTATAATTTGGTCTAATAATAAGCATAGGACCAAAGCTGGCCATCTACGACCCTAGGACGTCCATAATTATGTGCTGCATTGTTTTCAACTTTACATCCAGATTTTGTACGACAATCAGTTTTAGTTTCTGTAGTTAATTTTTATCTAGAGCTAGCGTCTAGATCAATTTACATGTCATGGACGAAATGATATTAGACCAAATGATGTTAGACCAGCTGACAATTGGACCAAATGTCTTTGGACCAAATGGCAATTTACTAGTCAACCCGGCATTAACATTCCTAACGTACACAGACATCAACGTCTACACAAGTGCATTCACCGATCGCACTCGGTGCCTTCCAAGTGATGTTCGATGGCGGTAACCTATATTAGGTCCAGAGGAAACTGCGGTAGTCGTGGTGGAGGGCAAAATATGAGATGGAGTCGCGGGCTTGCTCGATGGTCGCCGATATTTGGGTTAATGTGGCAAATGTTATTTTTACGATGCTTGATTTGTGTCGTCGGATAATTGCTCGTGATGTATCCAGTCCAAATGTCAGTCAGTTTCGGCGGAGCAATAAAATACAAATTGCAATATGAAACAAGACGAAAATAAAGAATCCAATCCACTTCGCAGAGACGGAACGAGAGAGATGCAAGACGAAGCTCTCGAGGGGTCCTATCCGATTTATCCCAATCTCGAGAGTCCATTTAAAGGCTAACCATTAAAGTCAAAGTCAGCGTGGACATCACAAGCTCAGCATTGTTTGTTTTGTTTACGTTATTGGAGTGCTAAGAAATAAACAAGGCATAATTATGTCATTTTATGTGCTTGTAATGCGTTTTGGCAAGAAAATAATTGACATTTGCCACTCTTGACCCAGGTGAAGTACACTTGAAAGGAAGGAATTCATTGAATACTTTCAGCACCTTAACCTGGAAGCTCGGCCAATGATAGGGTAATAACAATAATACTAAGTAAGATCTAGGGAACCTACGGTTTCAAGACCCTTTTTTTTTTAACCTCTTTCAAATGAGGCATAATATAATTATAGATTGAGAATCACTTATAACGATTGATTTTTTTTTTAATTCAGACATACTCACTTTTGAGGGCATGACTGTTATTATTTCAATAATTTCCGTCCTTCGCTTTATTGTCTCATTCTGCCACCCTCCTCCGACCCCAGTCTACCATTTTCTCCTTCTTCGGTAACTTGACATTGACGCAGAGGGCACCCTCTTCATTCACTCCGGAATTAATCCAGCCAAAGACTTAGATTATTACAATCACATTCACTAATACATTTAACCTACTAATATATCTGTCACATCTTCTGTTCTCACAATATGTGAAACAATGAATGCTAGCTTAATCATCCGCATTTCCTTTGGTCAAACCGACGACATTGCACTCTTCAACTTCAAGCCAATTGCGACAGTTCTAGCCCTGGAAATATTTGTCGAGAGGCGAAGTACAATTTAAATTGTAATTACGTCTTATGATTCACAAATATAAAATGAAAAAATTAAATTTCCCACGGCGAATAAAGAGACGGATTACCAAATCCGTATATATGTATTTATGCACTGCACGTCGCATGGGGGAGGGGGAGGGGTGTCCATCTAAGGACACACAACTAACGTGCCAGTAGCTGCAAAAGTTTTGGGGAAATTAATTAATAGTGGAATATGAATCATTGATGTCCCTGGTCACGTAGATCTCATTCTCTATAACATTTACCAACATCTAGCCTATTGCTCGAAATTCCCATTGAAAAGAGTATCTGAGACGCACGAGAGTCTCACGTCCAACTCCGTCGGATACCGCAAGACGTGGGAGGCCTTTAAAGACGAACATTGCAAAGATTTCCTTTTCATATTATGCCGTCTGAACTGAAGTTTGCGAGTGATACATCAAAAGAGATTTGAGTTAGCATCTCCCAGCCTACTTCTAGAAAAACCCTAGATTTATTTGTTTACAATGGATGTCAGTCTGGATTTAGAGCGTACTTTTCGGCGGCGAGCCCAGGGTTCATGCCGTTTAAAGGTTACGGGCTCCTTCCCGGGCAGTTTATCTCAGAGGACATCGTGTTCGATTTTAAAGGTAGAATAAAGAAATAGAGATTAAACCAAACGAAAGACACTGTATTAGATGTGTATATTTGCTGTGGCGCAGCAAGGGTCAAACCAACGAGCAGGCACTTATTTTATTGGAGGGGCGGTCTTACAATAGTTGGACATATTATGCGAGGGAACAGGGCCATCGATTGAGAGGAGGGAGTGGGAGGGGTCGTATCATCATTTTTTTGTTACGTTGCCTCTCCCTCTCCCTTATTCTCTTTCTTTCTTTCTTTCTCTCTTTCTTTCCTTTTATTTTCGCCATTCAATTAGAGGGGCACATACCCCTAGCTACCCCAATGCATATTCTAATTTTTCCCCTCCAGATTTACTGTTAAACAACTTCAATTACCTCAATACAAACACCTTTCAAGAACAAAAGGGAAGTCCATTTATATTGGGGGTATATAGAGCACCATTGGGACAGAACAGGAAGGAAATATTAGTGTAATGATTGGGTAAAATGTATCATAAAAATGTAAAATAAAGGAAACAGTAGGATATGAAAAATGACAGAATATAACAAGTAGCAATATCAAATAAGGGAGGCGACCAAAATTGCATAATTATCCATAATTTCTACAATATCAACTAGCATATCCATAAATGGTGATACACTTTCCCGGACTTGCCGACAGCTCTGTAGTCCATCACCATCAGCAGGGTTGGGTGATGGGACAGGACTATGAAAATATCTTGACATTGTAAATCAATATTTTGATTGATTGACAATATAAAGGATGAATATAAAGAACAATGGCATTTATATGAAACTTATATGTAAAAGTGTTGACAATGCTTAAACAATATACAAAACATATAAGCCTGGAATTGCTTCGATAACATACAAGTCCAAAATATGGAAAAATCATTATACAGTACAGGTGCAACGAGTGGTAAATCATTTTATATCACTGATTTCATCAGTCATGCCACCGTTATTGTTCGTCAAAGTGACAAAATCTGCATTAAAATCAGCAAAGAAATGACCACTCGTGAGAGCAGATCAATAACAGAGACTATTATCTAAAATTTGAAAGGACATTGACCGAGTGAGAAGATGCCGGGAAAGCAAAGAAAATAAAGTCGGACATTGTAATGGACATCACGGACATAGTATTTTGTCGTCTATTTCGTCACATCTTGGACGAGGGGAGATAAATATTGAGGTTTCTAATAGCGTTTTCGTTTCGAGGAGTTGGTTTTCTCACTTCTGTCATATAAATACGTCACCCATTTAATTTGAATCAACGAAGTAAAAACAAGTACACAAACCGCATCTTAAGTGTAAGTGTGATTGATTGAAGAAATGGAACAGACTGAAGGGGAGAGAGGTCTACTCAGACAAAGAGGGAGAGAGAGAGAGATATAAAGAGAGAAAAAAGGTGGTCGGAAAAAGGATACATACTTTATGTACATGCTTCAGTCAATATTTTCTCTCTGGCTTTGTATAAGCACTGTTACCATTATCAATATGATATGACGGCGACGAGCTTTTGCGGTTAATCAATCGAAGATTCGTATCTTGTTTTACGCGTAGAACGAAAGCCGTGGTTAGCGAAGCGAACAAGCAATACTTCACTTCCTTGCCACTATATATACCCTAACCTTATCCCATAAGATTGACTTTCTCTTAAACTGAGCCAATATTTGGTCCTATTCTATCATTTCATCGTCTCCATTTCATATTGTTCTTCCTATTCTTCTTTCTTTCTTTCCGTTTCTTCATTTCCCTCCCCCCTCCCACTCCTCTGTTCTTTCAGAAGACGACGGCGGACAGTAATTGTCACACCCCCTCACAAACTCTTTCACCCACCCCCAAAATAAGGCATATGTGCGAGAGGAAAATATTAGTTTTCGCTGCATGCCATTGAAAAATTAAGTGTCTTTCCTACCCCCTGTTATCGATACCGCTCAAATTTCCCTTGCTTTCTCAACGATACCCGTGTTTGTGGGGCGTTCTTCATTGAATGAACGTTGTCCAAAGAAGAAAACAGATATAAGTCGCGAGCGCCTTGAAAGAAATAGACCTTTCGACGTTTGGCGTCAAGGCCCAAGTGTTGCAGGTATGCAAATTGGTAATGATAGCGTAGACCTTAGAGTGTGACATATGGTGGCTTGTTGATGGTGAGAGGGGGAGAGGTAGCCCGATTTTGCTTTTCAGGTCCATCTCCGATTGAAAATAATATCTGCGCCTTTCTTTGAGACTATCAGGGCAGGAAGAAAAGGCGCACCAAAAGCGGTGAATATTGCGCCTATTATATATCGAGAAGGATAAACTGGAAGGAAGGGGAAAAATTAAAGTGATACAAAGATATAAAAGGTATGAGAAAAAGAAGTAACGCTGCATGAAATGCCGTGATAAAAATATCATTGTAATCATTGTTATTATTGATATTGCGACTTCACTTCGAGAATTGCCTCCACTGAAAGCTGAAAGCACGAGAATTGAAAGAGCCTGGCCAAAAATTCACTTTTGGACGATGGACATAAAAAAGAATTATTCTAATGTAATTAGTTCTTTTATCATACTGTTGATACCATCATTATTAGCATCATTATTAGCATCTTCACCATTATGACATAATAAATATCTTAGAAGCCTATTGTAATTGTTTTTTATTTCACAAAAGTTAATCCTTCTTCCTCAAGTTTATATTCCGTGAAATCGGAACGGTGGAAGGTGAACTGTAGACCGATGTATCTTTCTTCTTTCGTAAATTGAACATTCATTTTGTAAAACGTTGTGAGTTACGAATAAATTTCATTGCATTTCAAACATATCGCACGTAACGAAAAGCTGTATGCATTATGCAGGTTCAGTTTCGCCTCATCCCCCTCAGTTTTTTTCGAAAGCGTGAAAGCGAAAGTTGTGACGGCCACACAAAATCGATAGCTTCTAGCCATTCACTAATGCGATAATAAAACAATCGCTATAGAATAAATCGGCTGAACCTGTTGACTACTGAATTCTATCATTCCCATAGGCTTAATACAGGGACCACCCGGCTCCAGTGGACAACGGGTTAATTTCTCCAATTACACAAATGTTTTTGAAAGACGGCAAAAAAGCAGTTTCTTGAAAACACCGCTAGCCCCATGAGAATACTATGAGCCGACAATCATGACAATCTCCTATGTAAAATGTGATGGGGAGGTTAGTGGGGAGATGTGGGGAGAAGAGGGGGGGGGGGGGGCGAACAGCTCGTGCAGGGAGCGTCGCCGCGCCCATTGTTTGAATGGCCGTTCTCGAATAAACGCCTCTTAACATTTTCGTTTCTCCACCAGCTCCGGGCTAAAGTTTTTCAGAAACACTTCATAAAATGTAGCGGTTGCATTGTCCGCTCACCGGGTGTAACCGATCGTAAGGGGAAACTGAACAAGCACTGGACGAGGGAGAAGAATAAAGAGAGTAGGGAAAATACACCGAACCGGAGGAGGATTATTCCACTTGGCTGTTGAGGAGAACTGATAGGCTTTTATTGCGGCTTTGTGGGTGGATCGGTGACAAGTTTTGCTCATGATCGTACCTCAATAAGACCCCCTTTCCCCGTTTCACTCATCTTACCCCACCCCTTCCATTCCCTCTCTGTCTCTCTCTGGTCTTTATTGCTCTTTCATTGTCAGACGTAGACGGTAAAAATTACACTGAAGATTTGAGTAATACAAGCACGAGTGAGTAAAACAGGGCACTTAATAAGCATTATTTTTCTTCAAATAAAAAACGATAACGAAGGGAATATGTTGTTTTCCTTCATACACAAAGTCAGAACTGTTCCTTGTGGGTGGATCGGTGATAAGTTTTGCTCATGATCCTTCCTCAATAAAAACCCCCTTCAAACAATTAGCAAAATAAGGCACTTCATTGCCAATACTCTTTCAAATCGTTAACGAAAAATAAGGAAAATACCCTTTCCCCTCCATCAGAAAATCGTAACTGTTATTTCAGCGCACAGTGGGGATACTATTACTAATTTTGTTTTCTTACAAGGAAAAATATATCGTGATGTCTCTCGTGTTGACTAAAATGATTACTTTTCAGTGACATTTTATTCGTCATTCGAACAATTTAAAGTGCCATTAAAGTGGCTGAAAATGAAGAGCGCCATCCTTTTAAGATTATAATTTGAAAATTAGTTGCATTATATTTTGAATTTTGACAAACGGCTTGTTTGGATAATGGGCAAATTTTTAATTTTAAACTATTATTTTTGACTTGGCATTGTCGAAAGTTGTGTGCAGGTACATTCTAAGCTTTTACAAACTAGAATGAGGCATGATGGGAAAGTGAGAGGCACAGACACTTATCAAAGCCTGTTGAAAGATGGCGCTATTTAGGAGCTCCAGTTTACTGTCACTTTAAATATCAAATTCCACAAAGCGAATTATCTCAATTTAATCGTAACTGAAAAGCTAAAACTTGTTCCCCCTAGGGATTTATTTGGCACTTCTGGTCATTGGTTTACTGTATAAAAACAAGAAGAAAAAAATGGAGAGTCCGAATGGAAAGAAAAACAACTCAAATTTAGCTTCAGAGGTATCAACCGACCCATGTGGAATTCCAAACAAGTGCGATTAAAGACAGCTTGCTTTTTCAAGAAAAGGTTATTAGAGCAAAAACAGAAAAAAAAGGAGTTTCTCCCACAGGCGTTAGACAAAGTAGGATTTGAAATTGATGTAAAACAATACGCGGCAATAAGGAGAAAATGAGAGAATTAGGGCGTGGTGACAGACAGGCCTTTTCTCTGAGTGCACATTTTTGTGTGTGTGGACGTCTTCGAATTGTTCCACCCGGGAAAAGGGCGGCAATATTTTGTTTGCGATGCGATACTGTGCGAGAAAAGCGCGTTTGCGGGTCGCTGCTAATTAGGACAAGAAGTTTGAAGAGTGAATGATGAACTGGTGAAGAAAATAAAAGGAGAGAAAGGGAATGAGAGACAAACAAATGGTGTCCTTTGACAAGCTTTCCATGAGTCATAGCCGTTTTTATTTTGTTGGAAATTATGTACGCAAAAGGCAGGTACATTTACAACAAAGACTGGGAGAGGGGCACTTACGGACGAAAAAAGATGCGAAGCAAAATATGAAAGATGAGTAACACATGCCAGATTTTTCTAAGGATTCGTTGATAAGGAGAAAGGACACACTAGCTACATCACCCATCTCAACAATCTTAGCTTTATCATTTTTATAAAATGGTCATTCTGCAACACACATCATAACCATGATAACTGTCCGTCGAAGCATTTCGAGTTCAATGGCCACACTCTGCTAACTTAGAATTGCAGACCCCTTTTCATCATTACGCTACATTTTCTTTGATTTTTTTTCTAATTATTTTCTAGTGAGCACATGTGAAGAGCCGTCTGTGATCCCTCCCATCAATATAACAAAGGTTAACCCCTCTATCAAAACACATAAAGGGGGTCCGGGATAGTCATGAGGGGCGGGGTGGGTGAGGGCGAAGCGTTTGAGATTCGATTCTATGTAAAGCAGTGTACAAAAATTAAGCGACCACCTTTTTCTTTCTGAAAGGGGGTTGGGCGGCCGAATCCCCCTTGATTTGAAGACGTAAACATGCGGCATCATTTCAGTTGCGTCATTACCTGCGCTAATAAATCCTGTGATTGTGAAGGCAATTAACCCATACGCCAGTTATTAAAAGTACTGTCTAAACTGTTCATTTTGCAATCTACTTTTTAAACTACACCACTCTTTGTGACATGCAAAAGATCGTAGCAGTCCCTGACGAGGTCCTAACGTCAGTAAATGACGTCTCGTTTAAGCCGGTCTTTATGAAATGGGAATATGATAAAAAGGCGCTTGATGCTTCAGACTACGGGTAAATATCGGAGACTTCAGGTACACTGTAGTTCAAGACTGGTTGCTCGATTGGGATGGACCCGTGCAACATAATACACTTCAATTTATGGACATACTCTCTCTGCATATAGGCAAAGAGATGCGCATACATGTCAATCACCCATGACAAGTCATTCCAAAATCTTTTCATAAACTTTTTTTAATTCGCGGGCCCTTGAAAGCTGCAGCCATAGAAGCTTGACCATCGGGATGGAATAAGAATAAAAGAAGGTTGGATACAAATTATTCTTCATCTCTTAATTCGTCATGAATATTTGATAAGTTGAGAGGATCTCTGAAGTAGACTTTGATGTGCTACTGGAAAAGTAGGTCGACAAAAGTCAAGTTTATTCAAGGTCATCCTAAAATTCCATGTCAGAATACACCGTTTTATATTCGTAATTATTTGATAAAATTGACATACGTCTACAGCAATAGACTACAGTTTAGAAACGTCCGACAACAGCTCAAAAACAAAACAAAACAAAACAAAACTTTACAAATTATGCGGAGTCTAAAGATTCAACTTCAAAATAAATTGTCGATTATGTATTCTGATTTAATTCAAACAACTTGAATTCAGGAACCATTAAACCGTGCATTATGCTTTGTGAAATATCGAAAGATGGTGTAATACTATCGAAGTAAAGAGCCCCATCAAAGAAAAAAAGGAAAAATGAGAAGAAAAAAATTAAAAACAACATATTTTTGTTATCTTTTTCATTCTGACTATAAAAAAGAAAATACCGAATTCTGGAGAATATTTATTAAAATGAATGCAGTTTCTACGGTATCTTCACTGGAAAAATATATTTGTAACGAAAATCACGAAGGACACAGCTGATTATGAGTAAGCGGACAGTGTTCAACCCGAAAACTTACATGTACATGTATATGGTATAGCAAAGGGAAAATTTTGATTTTTCATACATTCTACGGACAGGCAGATGGTCGAAGCTTCCTGACGTTTCAGAGGTTATAGTTTAGTTTGTACATCTTGAATATTATTTTGTTGTTGTTTGTTAGCTATTGGTATTTTTGTGAGCAGTTGAAAGTAATTACATTTCTGCGAAATTGAGACTTAAAATTCAGTTATGTATTAAAATAGGTATTATGAATTCAATAACGATTCAGTTATGTATGTAATTGTGTATTCAATTAAGTATTCAATTATGCATTAAATTATGCATTCAACAAGCATAATTATGTAATAATATGTATGAGATCTGTACCATGCTTGAAAAATGTATGTTGAAAATATCATGCAAATAAATCAAATCAAATCTAAATTACCTCGAAGACCTTTGCAAGGCTCTCTGTTACCTTTGAACATTTTGATTTTATGCAATATGGAAAGTATACTTTATACAAAGTACAGGTGTTTCTTTCAAAAGAAAAGTTTGTGTATATGAAAGGACAAAAAGGATGTACGTAATCCAGGGCGGATCCAGGATTTTGTAAAATAGGGGACACAGAGCCGGAAAAGTACACACTTAAGGGGGCAATTTTGTTTCATTGTGTACTCTCAGGTATGCCAGTTGGGTTTCAAAAGAGGGGGCACGGGCCGGTTTTCCCCCTATGCAGATCCGCCACTGACGTAATCTACATATTTACAGTGATTTTTCAGGCACCTGCACAGCAACGGAATAACGTCGTTACTTGGGGTGAAGTGTTAGCCTTATCTGATTACATAAACTATTATGATTAGTAAGGATTGTGCAAATCTGATCTGAGGTACACAAAAAACAAAACAAATAGGGAGCAACCCAGATACCCCCACAACGCAATTTTCTTAGTGGTATATGGTATTAGGGTTCTTAGAATTGGGCTTAAGTTCGTTTATATTTATATATGTTATATTGTGAACATTCTTAAATAGAAATACCTTATATTGAATTTCCTTTAATAAGAATTCCTTTTTCTTTAAAGGAGAATTAACCTCAAACAATAAAGACGATAGTGTTCAAAGGTGTTATTTATTCCTACTTGTTAGACTATATGGCTTCGCGTCAAAATATACGAGATCGATACGAATCAAGATTTTCTGAGAAAAATTTATCATCTGCTAGCAATATGTATCGTCTGCTAGCAATACATGGGGGCTGCCATTTTTTTTATGTGTACAAGAAGATTTTCTTAATCCAAATGCCCAATTGCCTTTTTCAAAATTAAAAACCCATTTGAGATTTAAAATATAGAATAGATATGTCAATTTATTTTTAAACTGAAGATTTCCTTATTTCTGTTGAAAATCGATATTCGCTTAATATAAATCTATTTTCTAGATACTGTGACGCAATGGACGGAGCAAATTAATTCAAATTTTATGGATGCTTCTTCCCTGAGCATCTATAGCGGCAAACTATGCATTCACCTGCTTTCGGATAATGGGACTTGAAAAGTCAGAATGCATGCTGCATATATTATGCTCTGCTCTGTTTGGCAAACCCAAGAAAATAGATTTTTGTTAAGCAAAACCAGACAATTTAAAAGTATCATTATAAAGATTTAATTTTTATAAATCATGTAAACACCCACTTTATATTTTTCGTCACATATGGGATTTTAGGTAATGAAGAAAATCAATTTAGGTCTTGGATTCAAAATATCTTCCTGACCGGAACATTTCTCAATGGTTCATGTACAAATCCAAATCAGCAAGAAAATGGCAGCCCCCATGTAAATGAGTAGTAGACGATACCGGGTGTTGGAATATCTTTATTATACCCTTTTCTGATATCTTATTGGAAAATGATTTAGGCCAATAAGTAGGAATATACTACACCTTTCAATATAAGTAAATTTGTACTCAGGGGTTAATTCTCCTTTAATGATCTGATATTGGAACTCCTTCCAAAAGGTACGTACATTCCTGCAATGGTGCTTGTCGTGACTCCACCATTTAGCTAACGAAGAATTGACATAAAATGTCTACGATCAAGGGAGTATCACCTTAGCATTAGGTGCTCATAATCTAGTAACTCAAAAGGTTAATCATTCAACACGGTTCAACTATTTTGCTCCTCTTTACTGTACAAGATGATAATATATGAGGGCATGATGAACTATCTGGGGTCTGCCGAACTATGAAGCGTTGTTTTCAAAATAATGTATATCTTCTGGCCATTAATCGGCACTTCACGACATCTCGTTATAAAAACCTATAATCAAAGTGACAAACACAAGTACCATAGGTTATCCAAGCTGTTGTTAATGAACAGCATGCTGTTTGATTACAACAGCATGTTGTTTGATTACAACAGTTAAAGCAATGATAAGCCTTCAGAGCAACACCGTAATCTTACCGCAACATTGCGGTATCAAACAGAGATGGTGTTTTTATCCCTAGCGGCGATTACCAATGCGCGAGGTTTCTCTTTTGTTTTGAAAGCTTGTCAAAATAGTTTTTGTTAGTGCTTTGATGTTTGGGGATGAAGCGCCTGTGAGGGGTTACCAAGGCAAACATGCAAATCAAGATATAGGACGGCATCTCTTACGTCCACCAAAAAAAAGGGTTGTTATCTTATCGCTGCTAAGTCCTTTATCATGCAGGTGTGAATTTAACGTGATAATCGGCGGGGGCCCCAGCTGAAACTTTGTTGGCAGTACCCTATCGCGCGCTACTTCCGAGCCGGCTGATCCCCCGTTAACAAGTTTTGGTTGGCCGCTAATCCGCTCTGCAAACACAGCGGGTGCACTTTGCCGCTCGTCTGTTATTCTCCCTCCTTTTTGATATGTGCACAAGACCCCCACCTCGAGCAAGAGCGCGCGGGCCCTTGACACTGGAGGCGGTCGTTAGACGATTGTACGCCGAGAGAGACGGCGAAGAAAGAGTCCCAGATAAGTCCCCTCTCGCTGATAGATGTACGGATATAGCGGCCAACCGAGGGGATTATGTGCTGATACCGTTCGGATAAAACAACGGAAAACAGTTACAAGAACCTGATCAAAAACGAAAACATGGGTCTGGCGGCTTTGTCTGATCTAAAGAGAACCTTATTATCACCTCGGATGTTTTCATTTGAACTCTTTCCTGTTTAGAATTAGGCCAACTACCTCGCCATAATTAGGAGATAACTCTTTGGTCTAGATACATATATCACAATGCAAACATCCTTATAATTTAAAGTATTCCCTCCCTAATTACTCATAAACAAGATGGCTAATGAGTATACTCATCAATCGTGTCATTTCCTTAAAAAATAATTATTATTCAAACAATGAAGTCAAATGATCCCAAGGCAAGCTCGGCAAAGCAATCGAAATCCAAATTCATGTATTCAAAAACATTACCTCTGACACACCCTCTTCTCGTTCACAACAATGAAAATGTCAGAAAACCTTCAACAAATCTGGAATAATAATGGACTAGTGAGAAACTTGAAGGTAATACTAATCTTCTGAGAAAGGCACATCGTCGACAGACAACTAACATTACAAACGCCTAGCAGTGTCCCAATATTTTGTTTGATTTTCTTTCATTAGCTGCTTCCCCCAAGTTAGCCTACAAAACGGAAAATAAATATTTGCAATTTCCTCACGAAACACGACCTATATATTCAAATTCGCAATTAAAACCAAAACAAATTAAGAAATTCCATCATTAAAAGACGGTTCAAGGTACTCAACACAATTCAACATAAATATTCTGAAGAAAAAAAAATCGTTTCAATTTCCATTTAGTTTGGTATAGTGTAAGAATAGCTTTGAGTGTATCATACAATTCATTCCCCACGTTTTTGTCTAAATTTCCTTTGCAGAGTACGAATTGGCTGAGTGAGGGAGGCAAGGGTCATTACTCATCTATCCCCCAATAATTATGTTCAGAAATGTTCAGCACATTTAAATACTATGCAAATGTAAGCATAAATCATTCCTATCCAATTCGCCAGAATTCGATTGGGCTATATACCCCCCCCCTCCAAAAAAAAAAAAAAAACACCCCCGGCCACCTATCCCAATCATGGAAACCGGGCTACATTAATTTTTTTTCCTTCTTTTGGAACAAGGAAACTTGACATCACTCCAAGGAGTTATCACAGAACTCTCAATGGTGTATCAGAGGCAACGGTCTTCAACATACACTCCATTTCAACGTTGAGGGCGGACATGTTATCACAACATGCAGCCGAGCAAAAGTTTCCAGTTGAAGCGAATCTAGGGAAGATTGGCTTAAGAATGTATCTCAATGAAAAGAGGTTTGAAAGAAATATATTATTTTTTGGATTGTGTTTGAAGTATGAAATCTTAAAATGATTCATAGAGTGACAGGGACAGTGCGTGGCAATATTTAAAAATTTTAATTGAAAATGAAAGCGTTCAGCTTGCTAATGGATCTATCCTTAATTGTTTGTTCAAATCAAAATGTAAGTTTTAGGTAAGGCCAATATTGTTTAGTGTCCTAAGGGAACAATTAACTCGTTTATGGGGCTCATTGTGTCCACAACGCGATTATGAAATGCAAGAAAGTAACCCCCAAAATATGCGAGTTTAACTTTTTCTCTCAGAAATAGCTACTCTCGGTATCTCTCTTGGTAACTGTATTTTCAGGTATTGTCCTTCAAATGGGATTGACTTTGTATCAAATCCCAAACTAAGTTAAATCAAATAGTGCGTTTAAGATGTGATCGCATCTTTACCTATAAAGACTATAGTACAGGTCCTGGTAACAGTGTCCTCCCAAGACGTGGTGACCTCGCGATCGTAGAGTTCATGGACCGCCTGAACGATGACCCGCCGTGACTCGTCGACCACGGATAGCTCACCCTGTATACAGAAAGAAGAGAAGATAAGAGAAAAAGAAATGACGAAGAGACAGAGAGAGAGAGAGAGAGATACACAGAGAGACAGACAGAGAGACAGACATACAGAAAGAAACAGAGTAATACGGATCAGAGGGAAAGATGTTTGAACAGAAAGAGAAAGAGAGAGAGATAAAATAGGAGAGGGTACACAGACAGACAAAAACAGAAGAGGGAATAAGAAAATATTGACATAGAAAGTCAGAATAAGAGAGGTGAGATTTTAGAAGCAAGGGATGAAAAGCGAGAGAGGGAGAAAAAAGATGAATTTATATAAGTATCAAGTAGTAAAATTTCCATTAACACAGAAAACATAACAACTGATGGCATATTGCAAACAATGCAAAACTGAAATTTGGGTCAATCTAAAAATACGCTACAGGCCACAATCTTTCATTCGACTCTCTTTATCCATTCTTTCCCGATAATCAAATCCACGTGTGCAAGTATTTAGATTTTCAAACATAAAGAGGACACAATAGATTTGTAAATATCACATTAGTCGGCGCAACTTACAAAAGGAAATGAAGATCCACTATGTCAAGAAAATAGGAACTTTGACAAAAAAATATTTTATAGAACAATCAACCATACAACGTGAGGGGGGGGGGGGGGGACTCGTCAAAAATGATTCTCTCAATAAACAGTGACAGTGGTGTTACTAAGAGTCTGTGATGCGTTTGCAATGCAATTTTTTTCTGCATTCATATTTTCCTTGTGCAAGGAAATATTTAAGCATTTTATTTCATCCGAATTTTACATATTTTAGAATTAAAAATGTATATTCAACATGCGTGTAAAATGAATCGTAACATGAAAATACAGCCATGGAAAAATGATTAGACCACGAATGGTTACGGAAAGTGTTATATTTGTGGAAAGAAGGAAATAAAATATCATAAAAGCAAGGTACAATTGCTGGAATTTGTTATTCATTCAATGAAATACAAAGACAAACATTTGCATTAGTTTGAATGCATATTATAGTACCTTTATTACACTTACAGAAGCTTGGTCTAATAAAAAAATTGTTCAGGGCTGTATATTTTATTTAAAAATAACTGAAATACAACTGTTATCAGGTTATACTGTCTGGAGGCAACATCATTTTGTGAAAAGGAATACAAATTCGGTCCATGATCCCAGTCAAATAAGACAGAGATTACTAGAGTTCCATACTCATTATGTATGAAATGTATGAGGTGATATTATGCATGGTGTGTATCATGTTCAGGAAACTGTAACATGTAGAAGCATAAAAAAGGGGTAAACATTTAAAAAATACAATAAAAATGAGGATACACAGGGAAGAATGAATGGGGAGGTAATGCAAGGAGATAAAGAATGTAAGAAAAAGGGCTTCAGCAGGAGACAGGCAGAGGTTAAATGGGGAGGGGAGAGAAAAGAAGAAAGAAAGCTGCAGCTACGGCAGCGGGGACAGACACTCAGAATGGAGTGAACCCGGCCGAAACTCTGGAGGGGCGGTGTATAGTCTCAGCCGCCTGAAAGCGATCCCGTGTATCACGAACATGACACAGAATGCTGGCATGAATGGAACGAAATACACACCCCTCGCTAGACAGACGGGGCGGGGAAACCTATGAGTTTGAGAAAACAAAACAAAATAGGAACCAAAACAGTTTCTCTTAAACCGACCGAGTTACACGATAGCACTCCCAAGTTCGATTGTATAAGAGAACAAGGCAAGGGGGACAAGAGAGAGAGAGAGGGAGAGTGAGAGAGGAAGGAATGGAGAAAACAAGTGTGGAGGGGAGACCCTCTCGCAGTTGCTTGCGTTTTGAATACTTTTTTTTTAAAGTACATTTTGAATAGGAGCGTGAATGAAAGTTATCCTGCCTTTCTCTACTCTCCCGCACTGGAGAAGGTTTCAAAAACCGGCGCAGGCCTTTTGTTCATGAAAAGTGACATTCAGACTGTGCTTAGTACCTCAATAGGGGCGGTTTGGGGGCCTTTCTTCCACTTCTTTACCCCCCTTCATTTTCACCGCTCTCTCTGGTATGATAGTACCACATTTCGAGGAGGTAATGAAACGCGATCGGGTAGCTCGCGGGCCGGTTGCCCCCTGTCTTAGATACCTTCTGAACCCTACCGTTTGCTTTTCCCCTGCTTTTTTTTCTTCAAACCGCCCCTTCTTTTTTTTCCTTCCCCTCTCTCATGATTGTGAGAAGCTGCCGCTCTTAAGCCCGGTAATGACCAGACTACAAAACACGAAGCCCCCCTGCTTCAGGTGAAACAAGCCGGAGTGAAAGCGAAAAAAGAAACAGAAATCGCGCAAGAAAACAGCCACAAGCTATTCAGTCATGATATGGTGCAACATTTGGAGAGAGCAACAATGCCGCCCTTTTTATTCAAAGCAAACATATTGAAAGCAGGTGATCAACTCTTGAAACAACTACAAAACCAATCATGGACCATGAAAAAAGAGAGAACTTACACACAAATCACCCTGGATTGTGGGTTATCGAAAGGTTGTGGAAAGCGAGCAACAAACAAGCGATAAATCTAAGTATTATGCTCTTAAAAGTAGAAACTTTGTGAGTGAGTTCAAAAATACATAAAGGAGAAAATAAAAAGAATCTATGAACGAATTATGAAAGAAAATTGAGGAAAGAGATTGCAACGGAAGATAGGAATATTACAACTGATGCGTAATCGCGCTCCATGGATTATCTACGGTAGATGTCAAAGAAGCTTATACTCGTAATATAAGACATGTGTTTATGTTCCCTCAAGCATCATCTTCTAAAAGCCTGCACGAAGTAACTGTTTTCAAGATCACTCCAAGGTCATGTGTCAATGATTTGGAATAAGTTGAATGATGATCAGAAACACGTGTTCCATGGAATGATGGCCGTTTCTGTCAAGTTCTCTTCTATATTTCGATTCTTTTGTCCTAGTCTGTAGTTTCTCATATTCATTTCTCCTCCTCTCTCTCTCTATCTTCCTCTTTAATATTGCTCTTCTTCTACTTAATAAGTTCTGGTACAACTCAGTGATTTTCATGTCTCTTCTTTCGCCATGTTCAAGACTATGAAAGCGAACGTCTAAGACGTCTAAGGTCTTAACATTAACGCACGTGTAAAAAAAAACTGTCTTCATGGTCTTAGTGGGGGTCATGACTTTGGAAAAGGAGTTTTTCATTTATCATTCATCATTTTTCATTTATGACACTGTAAATTTACATATTATTTTGCAGTTATATGCAGTACGAGTGAAACAACAACAAACGTGTGCTCATCTCTCGTAAACAAACATCCACACGGTTAGGGTTTGTCTTCTCATAGATGTTCTAGGACTGGATAAGCCACATTTTCTTTCTTCACTCCTACGCCCAATAACCAACGCTGCAAATCATTTTGGACATCTATCCTTATACTCGAGCGAACAAACTACTAATCTCCTTTCGACACTGCCAAAGAAAGAAAAAGCAATATTCATGCGATACAAAGACATCACACGAAACTGACAGGATGGGTGATTGGCATGTCGCATTATCGTTTCATCTTCTCGGCTTTGTCAAAGAATGACGTTGTTTTTGCCACCTAATTCCGCATGCACTCAAAAATTGAAATAGCTGGGGTCCCTTTCTTCTAGGTTCTTTCGTGTTTTTATTTCGGAATGAGGAGATTAAGGGCAAAATAGCCCTGTCGAGCGGGGGCCAGACTTAACTTAAACTCACAAAAACAAACTGGAAAGCTTTGTACCATTCAGAGAAGTCTACCAATACAGAACCCTACAAGTTAAGAACAAAGTCTTGTTGCTCATACAGGATGTTTCACATCCATCGTGAATGGCATTTATCATTTTGTTTAAAGCAAAAATCCGGAATAACTGACAGTACATTTTAAAAGATATTTCCCATCAAGTACATATACCTCAGACAATAATAAGAGTATAGTTTAAAATATCCAAAATATCCATTACAAAAGAACTTCTCATTTTAGTTCACTTCATATCATTTGACTGATGGAACCGGATATTCTATTACACTTTTCACTGA
Source organism: Heliocidaris erythrogramma (assembly GCA_025617745.1). NCBI lineage: Eukaryota > Metazoa > Echinodermata > Echinoidea > Camarodonta > Echinometridae > Heliocidaris > Heliocidaris erythrogramma. Next base: position 21,343,685 of record CM046859.1, read on the forward strand.
TGTGGAAGTTATATATCATTTACTCCTGATTCTACATTGACAGGAATTGTATTTACAAATATATCTACAATAAGGTACGCTTTGGTTGATGTATCGGAGAAGAATCGGTGTCTGCACGCGCAGCCTAGGCGATCACGGTATGACGAGTTTCATGGGGGAAAGGTAGGCGAAATGGAGCAAAATAGTTTATACTTGGATTAGTCCGGTGCAGAGATCGACGGATTAACAAGCTAATCCCGGCGGTGTCGATGTCGGCAAGTCGACGGGATCAACCTCACCGTCCAGATATGGGCTTAGAGAATTCCCCGCATCGAACACGATCGACTTCAACGAGGTGTTCGTTTGATCACGATGTAGGTAACGTTAGGCATGGAAGCAAGAGTAGAGGAGAGAGATGTGAAGATGGTGAAATAGAAAGCGTGGGGGAGGGAGAGAGAGGGAGGGAGGGAGAGAGAGAGGGAGAGAGAGAGAGAGAGGGGGGAGAGAAGGGGAGGTGTGAAAAAGATATACATCAATGAGAGATAGGGCTGGACGGAGAGCAAAGAGAAGGGAAGAAAGGGATAAATAAGAGGGAGATAAAGAGTGAGGAGAGTATGAGAAGTGAGTGAAAGAAAGGAATACAAGTCATAAATTGAGATGGATGGCGAACTAGAGGGCTCAAGAGAGAGAGAGAGGGAAAGAGAGAGAGAGAGAAAGAAAGAGAGAGAGGGAAAGAGAAAGAGAGAAAGAGAGAGAGAAAGAGAGACGGAGAGCGTCAAAGAGATAAAGATAGGGAAGGGAAAAGAGGAGAGAAAGATTATTATCGAGACAAACAGGGAGCCATTTCACAAGATGTTTGTGCAGGTAAATATTCGTTACAGAGATGGGTAATAGGCATCGAAGATACACCTAATCATGACTGATAGAAAGAGAGTGAATGGAGAGAGTGAATGAGAGAGCCAGGGATAGTATGAGGGAAAAAAGAAGGAAAGAAGACAAATACAGAAGAGAGAGAAAGCGGTATAGAGGATAGATGAAGGGGAGATTGGGAGAAAGAGGCACCACGTCAGAGGTAAATGAAGACGCCGAGACAGAATTTGCATCTCGAAGCGGAATTTGCCTAACGATTGAGTTTCGTCACGGTGATTATCCCGGAAAATAAACATCAGCGTGACATCCTGAATTCCTTCTGATGACTTCATCTTCATCTCTTCATAGCACCTTCTTCCCTGACTTCAACGTGTCTCTCTATGATACCTATCGATTCGTATAGACTGACAGAGAAAAGGAACCCATAGACTCATTGTCATGATTGTATTGCGCCAATTCTCTCCCCCCCCCCCCCCCTCCTCTCTCTCCCCCCTCTCTCCCCCCTCTCTCTCTTTACTTTCCCATTTTTATCCCATTTTTTATTTCAGAAAATGAAGCACAATCATACTTTCTTTCTCAGGAATCAGGTTTAAAAAAAATCACCCACTACATCATCTAACCACCAACATACCTACAACACACTACATAGACCTAATTTATATACCACTTTCTGTACCATCAGCATAACGTCACCCATTCTAGCTCTCTCACATTCTCTTATGAGACAAAAGGTTTGTATTTTTGTTTTAATATATGACCGGATAACTTATTTGATTAAAATGTAATCAACTCTTTCACGAAATGATTATCTGAGATAGGGATACACAAGCTTTGATTTTCCTCTTTTCCTTTTTTTATTTTTTATTTTTTAAATAGGTTTGGAGTATATCTTTCTCGCCCCTCTCTAGTTACATTTCCCTGTTATCATACATTACCTGTCACTATATTTACAGCAAATCTGTCTTTGAAGAATAAGCGTGTATCAAATCATTGATACTGGTAGCAGACGTTCAATATCGCTTCATATCAAATGCTTTCATACAATAGAGCTCTTTTGTATAATGCTAAATAAATGATATTTTCACTTTGTAAATGCATCATTACACAATATTCTCCCGATTGCTTAGCACTCTCTTAAACAAGTTACAAAACAGCAGAGTAAATGGCGATTATCCAAATATAATACGTGTATGGTGACAAGGGGGCAAAGATACAACAGGCCTACATGTTTTATTTGTTTATTTGTTCTATTTATGTTTGTGTTACTGAAGATGTAAATAGTGTTAATATACACAGAGCCCAGCCTCCCCCCCCCCCCCTCCGGTAGAAACACAGAGCTACAAACGAGATTATATCAATCGCAGAACATTTCCTGATTATTAGTGATTGACCCAACTTGTTTAAATATTGAATGCATAAAAAAAGAAGATTACTAGTAAACAAAATTCAAAACATGTAAAATAAACATCAAACTTATGAACTAAATATAGTTCATAATTTGGACAATAAAAAATTGAAATTGACATTGCAATATCACGGTTAATGATATACACTTTCGTAAAACAGATTTTTCATTTTCATCTGGTTCTTGTCATCCTGATGACATATGATTTTATAAAAATTAAATGAATAAATATAATGACAGATGAATTGAAATTAAATTGGAAAACCACCAGCTCACATATTATATTTTTTCCTATAAATTTATAGTGGGGGCAGAAGGGGGGCAGGGGGGCAGAAAGGCAGAAGAAAAGAGTGACAGAATGCAACATGGTACGCAGACGTGCACCCAGACGTCTACTCGTCATCATCCCCACTATGTACCGTCTAGCCGGGTATAGGTGGCTCGAGTGGTGAGATCATACTCATATCATGGGCGAAATGACGAGCATCCATGTCAAGGCATTGTAATAATGGGAGGCGACTGAAACGGACTCGGTCGCATAATATTGACGTTGCAAACCGGTGGTGGGATAGGGTTACCGCCTCGGCGCATCGCCCCGCTCCGTCGGGCTGGATGCATCCCACTCGAACCCGGTTACCGAGCCCACCGCTTGGGGCTATTGCTATACTGAGTGGGGTATGTGTGTGTGGGTGTGGGTGCGTTGTGTGTGACGTGTCGATTTGCAAGCTTCCACTGAACACGACGCCATCTGGACCAAATTCGTTACATTTCTTTTTTCTCCTTCATTTTTTTTTCTATTGCGCTAAAATAAGGAAAACCATGGCATGACCTCCCTTTTTCCAGCAATAAAGCTCCTATTAGGATTTATAATGAGGATTATACCTCTAAAATCAATTGTGGCAGAAGAAATCAAATCTGACATTGTGACAAATGTATTTACAGTGACCTTCATTTGGATGTACAATGTATATATGATTGTATTCCTAGAATGCCATTCTTCTGTTTACCTTCCCCCGCCCCCAAGCAGATAATTCAATTCATGTTCATATTTATACATTTTGACGATAACTTCTAATGACAGGAACAGAACGTTTACCAAGGACAGAAGGACATATTAAAGAGAGAAAATAAAATATGGTTATAGCATGGTACGTATAGTAATGTAAAAAATGGTGCTCACCGTCGCCAGGTGATTTTTTTTTATAAATAAGGACAATGGAAATGACCAAAATTACCGATAACATTTCCCCAAATGCTATTGCCGACAAGAAAAAAATCCAGATCCAATACCCCAACCCCCTAGCAATGCCCCTCATGATGACATTGCTGCTGCAAATGGTGAAGGTGATGATGATGATATCGATGATGACGGGGATGATGGTGACGACGACGATGACAATGACGATACGACTACGTTGCCGTTGGTGATGATGATGATGATGGTGGTGATGCTGAAGATGATAATGATAATGATGGTGATGGGGGTGGTCATGATGACGATAATTAATGATGTTGACGATGACGATGACGATGACGTCGATGATTACTATAAAGCACAATTCGTAATAGCTAACTTTAATGATGAGGGAGATGGAAGATGTAGACAATGCTGCTGATTATGTCAAAGATGACGATGATGGTGACGATCATAGTGGGAAAATGTAAAAAATAATGAAGAAGAAGAGAATGACGGGGAAGAGCACTGATGACGGGGACAGAAACAGAAAGAAGGGGGACAGAAACAGAAAGAAGGAGGAAAAATGGAGAGGGTAGAGGAGCATATGAAGGGGGTGGGGGAGGAGAGGGAGGAGGAGAAGATTTCTTTTGTGATACCAAGGAGTTATCACATATAGTGATAAATTGTTATATACTCCCTAACAGGCAAACTGATAGTGACAAGGCACATGCCCTGTAGCGAAAACGAGCTGGATATTGGAGGACAAGCCAGCATGACGGTAATCTTGGGATACCTGTTCGTCACAAGATGTATCTCTTCTTTTAAACTATACAAGGTAACAATTAAGGATGAAATGCTATTTCCTACTCATTCATGAAAAACGGTATCTCATATAAACGACCATCATGTTAATTATAATGATTTATTCCAAATATGAATCACCTTAAGAAAAGTTTAGAGGAAATAGCATGACATTTTCAAATGTTCACAATATTTTGAAGAAGTAGTAAGAAAAGACTGGACGCACTATACTCGTGAGGCTCAATACAACGAATATTCATGATATGATCAGGGAATTTCCAGACATGCAATAAGGACTACCGAGAGTTGAAAAATATTCACGCATTTTAGTTCGTCAAATAATAACGCGATGATCACGTGATGAAGATGCATTCACAATGAGGCGCCGCGAACTCGCCCAAAGTCCATGCATGAGGCGACAGGAGAATATGTATATCCATGAAGCTACATATATCGCCATTTCCTCTTATCTTAAACGTTCACGACTTTGAGCGTAAAGTACAATCTGTATAATTATGTATAAACTATGTCCATTGAGCAATTTCTCTTTCTTTTTCTCTTTCTCTTTCTCTTTCCTTTGCAGTATACATCTGTTTCTGTCGGTCTTTTCTCTCTCTCTCTGTCTTTCCATCTCTAGTTCCATACCGACACAATGAAACCTAATTTTATCCCCCCCCCCCCCCCCCCCTCCCCCCCCCCCCCGTCTCTCTCTCTCCCTCTCTCTGTCCTCGAGGCAAAATGAAATCTATGGTACACCCTGTAGTGGCCGGACAGAACGGCTTAGATCAATCACAGGCAACAGCGTTCGCGCCACAGGTGTAAATATCTTGATTCGATGAACACCCTTATCCAAATTGTTTCTGTAAACAGGTCCAATTGCCTAGTCCCTCCTTGATGAAACATCAGTCGCTCGGTCATGTCACCCGAACAGATCTTCGCGGTGCATAACGAGCCCGTTTGCGTCGTGTATTGCTCGCAGGGCTCAGCTGCGCGCCCAGGCTACCAAGGACAGTCATTCCGCTCAGATTCCTCCCTCCCATTTCTCTGGAGCATGACTAAAAGCTTCACCTTGTTTTTTTAAAAGGCCATGCACAGAAAATGCAAGAGCAACAATTAAGAAATATACGTTGAAAATCCGTAAACATCCGTCCTAAAAAATGTTGTTACTTTATGACAATGCGTTTTCTATCTCTAGCCAACTATAGCATAATGGATGTTAACTTCCCGAGTATTATTGTCCCCCCCCCCCCTCAAAAAAAAAAAAAAAAAAAAGGTTGACGTATACAAAGAGCAGGATTCGTGGATCATCTGATATTTAGGTCCCTGTAAGTGCTCTACCAATATTTTCGCGTTGACGATGTCGAATAACCGGGCATGTTTGCTCAGTTGATTAGAGCGCCCGCCTCATGAACGGGAGGTCGTGGGTTCAAACCCCGGCCGAGTCATACCAAAGACTTCAAAAATTCAAAAATGGGAACTTCTGCTTTCTAGCCAGGCGCTCGGCATATATTAGCATCGCCATCAGCTAAATTTTCTTCACAATGAACGATTTGCGCTGTTTGAAGAAAGATACACGATTGAACAAACGTACATGGCTGCAATCATACGTCATAATCATTAATTTTGCTATCATATCGTCATGCATATCATTACATTGTACAATCTAATACATCTCACAATCTAAAACCAAACCCATATCTTTATTATTTTGCTGATTTGTTGGCTAATACTCATCTGTCATTGAAAATTTAAAAATGATGGGGTCTTGTTAAACCTATTAAGCTAACTAATACCTAAACATACAAATCAATACACAATGACTGGCTATTGCAATCATAATTTTTAATAAACTCTAGATATTTCTGGAGTTAATTTCATGAAACTGCAATTTGAAGAACCGTGAAAATAAAAAAAAAAACGTCGCGAAATGGTACGTGCCGTGGAAGACCTCGACGTTCGGACAATATTATTTAATGACTGAGGAAGAGCACATCGAAGATGGAAACATAATATTATGATTAAAAAGTGTATGAGATTGCCTTATTGTTTGCAGGCTGGATTGGAAACATGGAGGTAAATATTACAACAAATCGGCGCAGAGATAAAGACTAGAATATCGCTGCGAGCGCACAGCTGCGCGTCTGCGCCGGCTGATATTTCTCCTGCAAATCATTCCAGAACCATCTCTCTTTCTATATTTTCTCCCGCCGAAGACAGGCCTATCCCAACATATAATCAACCACTGTGGAAACACGACTCTTGACAACAGCGATGAGCTACTATCGCTGTCACGACAGCCCAAGAAACTGATTGTGAAGCATATCACAAACAATGTTTGTAGGAGGAGAAATATATGGATTCAGCTTTGACAATATCATTTTGGAATATGTGCCCCCCCCCCCCCCCACACACACACTTTTCTTGGCGACGGAACAGGGGCGGTGTAAGTAATGTAATAGCGGATTGAATTTTAGCCGCCCTGTGAAAGCGTTAAACAAAATGGCGTTGGCCATGGTGCCCGAAAGGGACAAAAGTTTGATCTAGGGCCATTTGCACAAAACTTGCGTTTAATCGCAACTCCTAATAATCAAACGCAAGTCCTTAATGCGCACTTCTGATTGGCTGAAAATAAAGTTGCGTTTGATTTTCCTGAGTTGCGTTCAAACGCAAGTTTTGTGCAACGGGCCCCTAGGCTCATCATGAGGGAGGAGTAATGAAGGAAAATTTGATTGAGGCCCATAATATTAATCGTGAAACCATCATTAATAAACGAAGCAGCGCAAAAAGGGAAATACAGTCAAACCCGTCTATAAAGGCCACCTATAAGGGAAACAGAACAAAGTGGCCTTGTTACACAATGTCTATAACACACAGTTCTGCCTATAGGGAGGCAATACAGATGACCACTTTATAGAGAGGTGGCTACCAAGACAGGTTGTATCAATTTCTAATAATGGGATCAACACCGATATCAAATGATTATATACTTCTTTTTTCTTATTGGTTTTCTTGGTTTTCTTCCATATACCAGATCATCGTGATAAACTGAAAATTCAAGATTTTACAAGAGAAGATGTTCTCATACAATTATCATCACTGTATATGGTTTATATGGGTATACCATTACATGAAGAAGAGCTCGAGAGACTCCAAACGAACATTATCCAAATGAATTCAATTATAATAACGGAAGGCGTCAGAGATGTACACAGAAGAAGGAAGAGAAGAACAAATGGGAAGGAATATATTGATTAATTACCAGACAATACACCCCGCCCGCCCCCCCCCCCCCCCGTCCCCCAAAATGTGATCCTCTCGGCATAATTCAAATATCGGTCGATACCATTCATAGAACAGTTAACATTGGTTCTTCTGTGCTTTTGCCGGTATATTTTACTTGGGCAGCAGCCCCTCCCTTCCCCTTCATAATTATTGTAACGCAAAATATTGATACGGTAAAAAGTGAAGCAAAGGACAATGAGCACAGCAGTAAAACCAAATTTGAAACCAAAATGAAATTGGGAATAAAGAGAGGGACGATTTCATTTTTGTCGAATGTCCAACACTTTTCTTAACAGGTGATAAATAATATCACTCCTTCGATCTAAAACGGAAAGGTAATATTCCACAAAATATTGCACTTGGCGTGTGATCTTTCTAGCACTTCGTCAACCGCATGTATATCACTGAGATAACGAGAATTCTCGTATTACGCACAATTATCCTTGATATTTCAGAGCGGAAAAACCGCGCCCAATTGCACACTATTTTCCTAACCTTTCGCTCTTCTATTTCTTCTTCTACAGCGTCGGAAATCAAGAAATTACTCGGTAGCATTGGAATATCATCACCCTTTGGGCGTTTGTTCGTTACCGAATACAATTATTGAAAACCCCCAGACGCATACGAGAGATCAAGCAACTGATCTTCAAATATATACAGACGAGGGGTGTTTTCTTTTTTTCTTTTTTAGATTGTGTCTTGATTTTGTGCGCCGCGAGGGCATTGCCCGGTCGGTTTAAGGGCAAATTTGTTCCCAGCGACCTCTCGTTTCGAACATTGTATTCATCATGTTTGTGCCTTTAAACTTTTGTTGTCGTCGTCGTTATACATTCATTTTTTGTCGTCGCTCCTTCATTTGCAATCTTATCCTACGTATTTGCATTTTGTATCCCTCAAAAAAATGTTTTCTACTATTTGAAACAAGTTGTGTATTCTAAAATCACACTGCTCCCATTGAAAACATCTTGATCATGAAAAGTATCATGAATACGTTGTTGTTGTATACGAGGTACATCATAATGATCATCCATAATTGGACAAAATTGAGATTAAAATAATTTTATTTGATTAGTTTAGTTTTGTTTCTTATTTCGAACTCTGTCTTATTCTACGTCACAATCGACACCCCTTTTCTCTATCTATTTCGCTTGTCCCGGTCATTAAACCATGCCATCCATCGCTTGAACGGAAATGAACATGATGAAAGGTGCAATCGAAACTATTTTTAGCCGATGGGACAAGGATGAAAGATCGTTTTCCATAGAGGCAGGAAAACTGTTACATTTCCGCGATGAAACTGATTTTCTTCTAAACATTAATAACCTTCGCTCAATTCCTACGACAGCACTTAGTTTCGCCGATCGATGGTTTGGTAAAAATATACAAAGATAAACCATTTTTTCGGGATAGGGATGCCAAACCGCCACATCGTGTTTGTTTCTCCATTCATATCTCTGTACGGCGGGCACTAATCAAACCCCGCTCGCGTTGATGAGACTCTTGGCAGCCTTATTCCACACAGATCGAAATAACGATACCTTGTTGATACCTATGGGTTATTAGTTTACAGCCTAATCCTAGGAAACAATATCGCGCCCGTCTACCCGCCATATATTGCGTAAAATTGGGCTCAACTGGAGCAGGGCTGTAACAATTACACCTCGGGGAGGCCCTATATTGATTTCATGTGTAGTACTGGATGTTATATCCTTTAATCGTGTAATAAGAAGGTAAGCAAACACGATAATGAATGGATGGGACTGGGGAAGGCTATGTTGGCATTGGCGCAGGGTATGGGTTACATTTGAGCGACGTAGCGTTGTAGCACATTTGACAAAGGGACGGACAAAGAAGGGGATAGATGGGGAGTTTGGGGCCATGATTTCGGCGCTCAAAACATTGGATCGAAACTAATCATCCCTCAAATAGGCGAGATGAAATGCATTTGTCAGTCCGTTGATATCGAATTCACTGAGCGTAAAGAAAATAAACAATATTTAGCCTACCTTGATTTTGTAGCAAGGTCTTTCCTTCCCTCTTTTTTTCCCACGGCTTTACATGTTTCTTTTTATTCAATAAACTAGGGGGTCTTCAACCTTACCTATTCATGAGAGGTGTTACGACTATTTCCCTTTGTTTTTTGATAAATCAAGGTGATGTTGACAAGAAATATCTTGATTACGGAGGGATATAAAGATATCAAGAATATATTTCATGTGAGCTAGTGAGAGAGGAGAGGTAGAATACCATCGTCATCATCACCACCATCACCAATGATGATGCTTTCTCATTTACATCTCATGTGAGTCTTTTCCGGACAAATATTCTGCAGGGTAGTCTGGGACAGCCGGAACTAAACAAGGGATTCCCTATCATTCTCATTGTTTTCTCCTCCCATGCAGAGTCTTCAAGTTGAAAGGCACAATTTTCCACAAGAATTTTGTAGCCGGTCAACCACATTTGCTGCCTGTGGTAACAATCATCGGCATAGCCACGAAGGGGGGGGGGGCGGGGCGGGGCGGGGGTTCGCCTGAACAAATTCAAACTGAGGAATGACGATGTCTCTGACCATTTTGACAGACTGGTCAAAATAAATTGAATGTCTATCATGCTTTGGATATGGGTCATCGGGTCATTATGACGAAGAGAGATGACGGATACTCACCATGTCAAAGGAAGATAGTTATAACAAAGTATATCACTTTAAAAGAATGAGTCATTTACTTCCAATGTATATACGGGAATAGCCATTTTATAGTAAAAAGACAGTGGTTCCGTGCTCTCGTCTTCCTCCCTCCCCCTTCTCTCCCCCTCTCTATCTCTCTTTTTGTATCTATTTATCTACGAGTATCTCCTTCCCTGTACCACTTCTTTTTCTGTTTCATTTACTCTCTCAATTCTCTGTCAATACCTAAAATTAATTACCACTTTCTCCTTTCTTCTTTCTATGACCTCATTCACTTTGAACCCCCTCTATCCCAAACCATTTCATACCTGCCATTAATTTTCCTTTTTTTTCATCCCCATCTTCTTTCCTCCACCCACCCATTCATAATCATCGAGAATAAACGCCGCAACTTCAACTAAAATTATGTCCACACCTGCGCGCTATCGGCCGAGAGGCCCATGGAGCATGAATCATGGCTGTACTGACAGTGTTTTGACAAGCAATAACTGGTCAAAACAAACCAAGGGACTAAGGTCAAGATTGCATGAAAGAAAGAAGAATAACTCATCTCACCCCAAGCTTACCATCATAATTTAAGGTATGCCCGCATTGACATCCCTCCTTCAGGACCACGCTGAACCTCAGGTAAAGACATGTGAAGGAACCTCATGAGCAGGGGCATTTTTGAAACCATTTAAAACCATTTTAAAGTGATTTGGTAACTTTGTAGAGGCTTGATAAAATCTTTCACAAAAGTAAACATATGCAAGTGACCGGAAATGCCAGACTCATTTCCCCCATAGACTCAGTGTTAGACTAAAGCGTGTGGCCATACGCTTTCGTAAATGGGAGTATTCAGTCGTAGATATCTTAATAATAGCATTATATATTTGAAAACATTTCTATGCCTGGCTATTTATTTATCCTTCTGAACATCATTATACAAGACAGATATCAAAATTCAACAATTTATTAAATCAAGCCTCCACAAAGTTACCGGATATCCCTTTAAACCATTTTGAACGGGGGGGGGGGGGGGGGTACCAGATCAAATTTATCGACAAGCAACCCCCCCCCCCCCCCTTCGAATGACACCCATGGTTAAGTCGAATTTGGATAATGCATTATATGATATGTAAATCACAATCTACAAACAACTAATCGCTATTTCATTTTTAAAAAGGGAAAAAAGGGTTAATTTCACTCATGATTTTACGAGACGCTGGCCCTCATTCCAATACTAAGGAAAATCTCAAATAAATTTTATTTCAGGATCACGCTTTTGTATATTTATTTTTTATTTATTCATCTATTCATTTATATATATATATATATATTTCTTTTTGTCATTGTTTCTATAATATTCAGTGAACATCCTCGTTTGGGCAGAAATGTATTTCCATAGACCTGTTTTTATCTTCTGTTTATCTTCTATCACTGGCTCCAAATATGAAGACTATCTTGGGCAAGTTCAGAGAACAAACGAAGCTCAAACGAAACCGAACCAAACTCACATATATGTCAGCACGTTACATTGCCGAATTATGTTTGTAGGCTAATATTTATTTAATTTTGAAATCCAATATTCTTATGTCGCGATGACATGATACAACGGCGCATGTTCTCACGGATATATCATTTCCAAAGCTAAGATGTTACTTTCCGAAACCAAATTGTCATGATAATTATCTGCAAAGTTTAGTTTTACCCTCGGTTCAACCAGGACAACAAACACATCAACAGATATAGAACAGAGTCAAGAAATCTGTAATGTACAATCACAACACTTCATCAAAACTTGTGGAATTCTGAATTTTCTTATATCTTCATTTTGAATATATTCATATGTTTCTTAAGACCTACCAGCCCCCGCTATCTTTTGTAAAGTCTGTTGTGAAAAGAAGACGTTGTTCAAATAGTGTTAATTTTACACGAGAATATTCATCCCTACAATTTACATTGCATCCAGCATGAAATGTTAAATCCTGCTTGATTCCTCATCTTCGAAATGTTAACTATAGACCGACATTTGTAACGCCTTATGTTTTCTAATAAAGGTTATTATTTAAGTTCAAATCACATCCAGGACATAACTTACATCTATTTATTTGGTTTGTTTCGCCTTATTACATGCTGCAAATGGCGGGTAAGTGCTCACAAACTCAGAGATTTGAAAGAAGGAGATTATATTTTCCATTATCGCCACACTCTTCCACTTATCCCCTTCATGTGATCATGATTAAACTATGTGTCAATGGAAATATGATACAGATCGATTTAGTTTCATTTCTTTTTCAAAAAATTGAAATATAAAAATACAGATTCCATGTAATGCAAATTTATTGATGGACAAAAATAATGCAGACATGCTTATTCACTTTCTATCAGGAGTGGATCAACATCCTTATAATTTTCTGAGGATTCCATATTCCAATTTCCGCCGTCATCAAAAGAAACGACCTTTTGATCGAAGGACGAACCATAAACCGTTATTTATTACTTTATTTATTTATTCACTTTTCTCTTTCAAATGATAATCTATTAACGACATTTCGTTATAGCATGTATAGTGAAAGCCTTCCACGAGAACGAGGTAATGCATTTTTTTATTTTTTTTATAGCAAATAATAGTTTGCTCTTCCAAATTCCGTCAACACTATACACCCTTATAACTTCCATGCTACTTATCCTTCAACTCTTTATGTTCTACATTTTTATTCCCTCTTCTATCGTAATATCTCATCACCACTAGAGTCTTCTTGTTATGATACTCTTGTGTGCAGAACTGCAGATCGTCATGGAACACAACCGTTTTATCTTCAGACCTTCTCTAAACTCGTCCTTCTCCTTTTTTTCTCTTTTCGTTAACATGGTTGACAAGGTTAAATTTCACTCAGCCACAATGTCTAACTTCCCATTCATGTACTTGCCAAAGATTATTCCCATAGTGTCCTCCTCGCTCTGCCCATATTTTCTCCCTCTCTGAATTCTCTTCTTCCTTTGAAAATTATCCCGATTCTCCACATTTTTACACTCTTCTTTTCCTCTCTCTTCGCCTTTAAATCATATCTCTTCTCGTATCTGATTCCCTCCGTACAAAACGTTCTTCCTCGACCTCCTGACCTTCCCCTCATTTTCTACAGATTCTCTTGATTTAACGTCACCATCTATAACTTCTTCTCCTCTAAGATTCTTCTCTATGTCGTTCTCCTTCTTTGAAACAATTTTCTCAATCGTTTTCTTATCCAAATGCCTCTTCTACTAGTTTTCATCCTTTTTAATTAGCTATCCTCTTCACGTCTAATTATCCGACCTAACACAACCATCGATTTCCTTCTTCAGTACCTTGCTTCTCCTCAAGCTTCCCTTTTCTTTATTCATCTTTCTTATCGTCTCCTCCATCTCTTTCTTTCTTCCTTTTCTAATTTCTTCGACATCGTCTTCGTACGCGTTCCTCATTTCATCCGAGTGTACACTCTCACATTTCATTAAAAGGGCAAGATCCTGATTCACGGAGTTGCCTTGTTAAATAGAATCAAAAATTACAAAGCTGGCTTAACTTCATGATTGAATTCTATCAATATGTCTCACCATAGACTCAACAAATCACTCACGACGGAAATGAAATACAAGATATCAAGTTTTTCAAGGGCTCATTACCATACAAGCTTTTAAAAATTCAGCATACTTAAGTCGCATTAATACATTCGTGATTGCAAATGCCAATTGCAAAGATTGATATATCAATGGAATAACAAAGAGGAAATCATTTTATAACTTCATACAAGAGCCCCAGGGGGCACGACGCTCACCTGAGGTGGATCAATTCACATCTGGTGCATGTTCTCTCTAGCACATGAACAACTTTCATTCTTCATCTATAGAGTATCTCTATACACAATACCAAGTCTGAGCTTCCTACCAAGTTCGGTTAAATTCCAATCATGGGTTTTGGAGAAGAAGCTGAAAATGTTAAAAAGTTTATGGATGGCGGACAACTTGCCCCACCCCCCCCCCCCCCTCCAGTATGTTACCCCCACAGACCCCCTATAGGGCCACCCAGAAAAAAATCTCAATACACAATACCAAGTCTGAGCTATGCCTGGTTCTGGAGAGGAAGATGTTTGAAATTTACATAGCTTTTACAATTGGGGGCCCTCCCCCTGGCCCCCCTGGGGGCCACATGTACCATTTTAGCAACTTTGGGTCCCCTACCCCTAAGGATGATTCCTACCAAGTTTGGTTGAATTCCGATCATGTGTTTTGGAGAAGAAGATCAGAATGTACATTTTGCCTGGCGGCGCCCCCCCCCCCTCCAGTATGTTACCCCCACAGGGCCCCTATAGGGCCACTCAGAGAAATTTCATGAACAACATTCATTCTTCATCTATAGAGGTATCTCCATACAAAATACCAAGTCTGAGCTATGCCTGGTTCTGGAGAAGAAGATGTTTGAAATTTACATAGCTTTTACAATTGGGGGCCCTCCCCTGGCCCCCCTGGGGGCCACATGTACCATTTTAGCAACTTTGGGTCCCCTACCCCTAAGGATGATTCCTACCAAGTTTGGTTGAATTCCGATCATGTGTTTTGGAGAAGAAGATCAGAATGTACATTTTGCCTGGCGGCGCCCCCCCCCCTCCAGTATGTTACCCCCACAGGGCCCTATAGGGCCACTCAGAGAAATTTCATGAACAACATTCATTCTTCATCTATAGAGGTATCTCCATACAAAATACCAAGTCTGAGCTATGCCTGGTTCTGGAGAAGAAGATGTTTGAAATTTACATAGCTTTTACAACTGGGGGCCCTCCCCCTGGGCCCCCCTGGGGGCCACATGTACCATTTTAGCAACTTTGGGTCCCCTACCCCTAAGGATGATTCCTACCAAGTTTGGTTGAATTCCGATCATGGGTTTTGGAGAAGAAGATGAAAATGTAAAAAGTTAACGGACGACGGACGACGCACGACGGACGACGCACGACGGACGACGCACGACGGACGACGCACGACGGACGACGGACAAATTTCCATCGCAATAGCTCACTCGAGCCATAGGCTCAGGTGAGCTAAAAATGCCCTTAAATTTCTCAGTCATATTTGCAACATATCTATTTCTATATCATGTATATGTACACCTCCTTCCCAACCCAATCAAGACCATTTCCCCTTTGTAATGGCGCATTATATACCCTAAATTGCTTTTCAAAGAATGTATTACACCGACAATACATCTTTACCTTTAACACACCTATATATCTACACACCTGACATTGTTGGAATTCCATGGTACCTAGGTCATATATATCATCTGCAGTCCATGTGTTTACGACTGCATCAATATTAGTCAGGTCAAAGAAAATTTCATTACTTTCATTAGAAAAATAGTACTACGAACAGAAGCCTACGTGCATCTCTCAAAACAAAGTTATGCAATATCTCAAATGAATATGCCTAAATATTTCTTGCAGTTTCAATAAACAAGTTACTGGAACTTAAAACAGATTTTCAAAAAATAAATGAGAAAAATATAGAGTGGCAGAATACTAGTTAGTTACGAGAAGCAGACGAATTAGCAAGAGGTGTATTAGCAGACACGATACCGGCAGTACATGTAATTAAATTCGTTGAAACTCATGAATAACTGAATAGCCGTAACTTGTAGTTATCATGGGGATTCAACGAATTCATTCAATTATATTACACTACGTACATGACCCATATTGTGCAGTGAAATTTGCTGGTGATAAGGAGGAGGGGGGGGGGGGGTTGTATTATCGGCCGAAACTACTACCTGACATTCAAACTAAATCATATTACACGCTGTGGTATAAAAATTGAAACTAAAGTCTGGGTATCTTATGATCGTTCTATCAACTTGAGTTGTTTGATATGAAGATCTTAGGGTATCAACACCGTAGCGAGCTACAAGATCTTCTTTAAGGGGGGCTTGTTATCCCGGCTTGACCCTCGTTTTATCCGGGGATTACCCCATGGATTTGGCGGATTGATCCTACGGCGGAGAAAACAGAAATATGTTTACGAATGCTAGCTAGTACCATCACGAACAAAAAGTTGAAGTAAAATATGAAATAATACTAAAAAATAAGTGCTTGTACGATTATGCATAGCACAATCCATATCAGTTGATGCTATGTTTGAGTCGGCACTTTCAATAAACGTGGTCAGGCAGTGGGGACTTCAATCGTTTCTGTATGAATTAGGCCTACATGTATATTTCAAAAGGAAAACAAATCAAGGGAAAGCTGCATGAGACAACTCAGAAATCACTTTTATATAATTCCTTTTAAAAATAATACTGGTTATTGTAATATTATTCTTACTGAACTCTTTCCAGGGGTATCAATTGAATGCAATCACCATTAAAAATGTTGCATAAAAATGACCAATTTGAGGGTAATTATGTGTCCGACCAAGTTTTTGACACTTGTATGCCCAACTTAGTCAATGTTTTGCCAAATCACAATCGCTCTTTAGTATACAAATTGAGCAAGAATTACTCGAGCTGGGCAAATTACCTTTATGACAGTTTTTAACCCAACATATTTTACAGTGTATGGACGAAAACAGCTAATGAGAGTTTTTTTATGCCATAATAACGGGATTGATACAAATATATATGTGGTGTCTAAATGACTGATTTCAGTAAGTCACTACATCATAATCATTTTCTACTCTCTCCTTCGAAATACATGTACCACTTCGTAATTCGGTGTGCCTTTTATTTTAACTGACATACTTCAAATATCAGCTCTATAGTAACGTGACATCATGAGTTGTTACGTCCCGTCAATCAACTATCAGTCATAATGATATCAAGTTAAGTGCATATATATCTCTTTTATATATTCATATTTCCTTCAGACTGGTATTTCTATGGGAAAGCTATGGGCTGCGAGGAAGGCGCAGGTCAGGAGAGCATTATTTTTACGCGATCTGGATCACCCAATATATTGTGGCAGATAGGTGTGAAGTTCCATAAACACTACACACATGGTAGGCGGTGATGACAGAATTAGCAGCTGAGGGGGCGGCAGGGGGGAGGAGGGGAGGGAGTTCGCCCGGGGTTACGGCGGTCGACGCTCGGAGGAGCTCGTAGGCTAAAAAATTAATGTTCAGTGAAAGTTTGAACATCACAGTGCGGGCGGGCGTACCGCGAGATGGCAGCATTCGCTTCAGAAACCCGAACGTGCTGCAGAGAGTTGTGATTTTACTTCAATAACAAATCAGTTTAAATAATCATTATTGTTGCATCATTTCGATATGAAATGTATTTACAATTATACTTATCGAATTTATGTTTTAGATAACATATTCCGGAAATGCTGAAATGTTGAAAACATGCATGAAACCGTTCTTCTAAGAACAGTAAGTCTGTTGATACCGTCTAGATTGTTTTCGTACTATCTAAATATTTCATATAGTGTAAACTAAAAATATATATTCTTTTTTCACATTTTTTTTTACTGCGTCTGTCTGTCCTATGGAGGGGGCTTAATTTTCTTCTCTTTCCATCATTATAGTTTCATCGGGTTCTTACCTTCATGACAACTAAAATGAATCAAGACAACATTTTTTTCTTCTAGACATCATGACAATATTTTCTTTTTCTAGACATCATTGTGAACAGCTTTCTCTTATTTCCTCTTAGAAAGAAATTTATGCATTCACTATAGGGGAATTGTTTGAATGGATCCATCCACTATACTCAAATAAAATCAAAGGGCGTGCAATACACAGAGAGGTACCAAAAACGAAATATATTTCATTGTCATCGATGTCTTATCCTTTTTTATCATTCGTACGTCTTGCAGATACTACACAAGAGCACTATTTTTTTAACCTTTTAGATAAACACTTTCTCTGCTCTCCTCTTCAATTATTGTAATAGTTCCCTCCAGATTTCGGGCAAAAAACTCAATAGCTATTTTATTTTATCGTGCCTGTACTTTTGCACTCATCTGCTTTTTAAGAGTTCACCTTCTGAGCAATACAAATTTGAATACACTCAATAACCGGTTACGTAGCTTGTAATGATTTGACTGACTTAATCTGTTGAATTCAACTTACACTAATATAACAAGCTTGAATTGTGATTAAAAACATACTTCACGTAAATCAAATGTTAAACCAACAGTGGACAGGTTGGAGGAGTGACAACATTTTCAAAATGGTAGATTAACGCTTTTAAAATGCTTGATCCAACCTTCATGCTGTTGGATCCAGCATGTTAAACAGGTTGATCTACCATTTTGAATATGTTATCACTCATCCAACTTTTTCAATGTTTATTTAACATTCGATTTTTAAGAGTGTACAGTGACTCGGATTCGATTGTTTGACTCCAATGTTGGGATGAGAAACAATAGGGTATTCAGGAAATATTCACCCTCGTATCAAAACATGCAAACAACAACATTTCAACTGAATGTCATTTCAACTGAAATCGCGGTACATCCTGCAAGAGTGATCAATGACACAAGAGGGCGTAATCACAGTGTCTCGAACAGAGCCCTCCATAGGGCTCTGGCCTCGAATTCGGCCCTTTTCTCTTTCTCTTCCTCAAATAGAGATCCGATCGGACAGAATTTGTCGTCTACTTACGTACAAGCAGAGATTTTATTTTATTTCATTCGTTCAGCCTGTAGTCCTATATACACTGAAAAAAGCTAAGAACGTCGATTAAATTTTCATCAATTTATTTCTTTGACAAAACACTTCTTTTAATCCAACATATTTTGGTAGCACACAGCACGACCATACAATGTTTCCGTGTCGGCTACACGGTACGTCGCTAACAAAGAATGACAGAAGACGTTTTCTGAACTGATAAAATCCAATCCGACATATCACAGTAGAGGACCCCTATATTAAACTAGAAGTATTTAGAAAATAACGTAGGAATAGCATATCATAAGAATTATATCAACAGCCATTGCAGGGGGGGGGGGGGGTGATATTTGTCCTACAGAAGTTATTCATTTCATGACATCTTGAAGGGGGTGGGGGATAAGCCCTAGTTTCATCTAAATCTATTCATTGTCGGAAATGCTATTTTTCACATCTCATCATCACGACATGAGGAATAAACCGAATAGTACCGGCGAATTATATAACTTTCCTGCATCAGTACATGATTCTACAGATATATTGGGCGTGTCTGCTTTTCGTACGATTTAAGTATATCATGATTGCGCTAAATCATGACCAATCAGCAAAGATCCCATTATTCATTTTAAGAAGAGATATAGAGAGAATGAGGGGGGGGGGGGTAGGAGGAGAGAAAGAGGAGTGAGAGGGAGTTGGGGGAGGGAGAGATAGGGAGAGAGAAGAAGAGAGGGGAGAGAAATATAAGAAAGAGTGAGAACGAGATAAGTAGAAAAGTGGTACATTAATATTCTGAATAATGAAATAAACTACGGGATCGTGACCAATCAGCAAAGATCCCACAAAGCATTTCTAAAATGATACAGCGAAAGAAAGAAAGAGAGAGAGAGAGAGAGAGGGGGGGGGGGGCAAACAGAAAGAGAGCAAGAGAGGGAAATAAGGGGATATCAATTATGAATAATGGAATAAATCCAAGGGCACGCGAACATCCGTGAAATAAAAAAGTATCATTGCTTCAACTGCGACAACGTATTCCTCAAGGCAGAGACGCCCTCCTGCCATTCTCCAAACGGAAGCAAATCTCTCGCTTCGGGGTACGAGCGAGTTGCATCGCACCCCCAAATAGAATAATAGAAGAATGAATGGAAAAAGGTGGAGAGAATTGTTGATCTCTGATTCGCACTGCCCCGAGAAATATTCATCCTTTCGACATAGTAACTATGATATTTGACCGTGGCCGCTTATCAATATTCACGTTGCAGTGGAAGCATTTACATATTCTTTTTGAAAGAAACGTCGCGGTTAGTCGAGCTTACCCATCTTTCTCGTTCTCTTTCTCTGCCCCCCTCTCTCTCTCTGCTACTCTCTCCTGTTCTAACTTTTCATCCCTACTTCTCTCTGTGCCTCTCTGTGCCTCTCTGTTCCTCTTTCCTCAACAAGCCTATATTGCAAATCAAACAATCGGGTTTCATGCAAAATGTAGAAATGCTGAAAAAGAGAGTCAGCCTGAGACCTATAACAAATGTTGATGATTCTGATTAAACTGGGGAAAAGTGAGCCCCCCGCTCCAGCGAGGCGATATGATCATTAATACGCAAAATTGGTAACGGAGAGACCGAATTGACTTTGCTGGGCGGATCGATAACAGAGTCTGATTCTCTACTTCTCATTACTTATTCACGATGGTTTATAGGATTCCTCCCCATGACGAGGCACTCGATAGTATGTTTCCACCAAGATAATACCGCCATTTTCTCAACCTTTTCCCCGAGTCTATCACCGACCTTTCCTCTTCTTTATTTCTGTATGTCTTGTGTGTCTCTATGTCTCTAGTCACTCCCATCTCTTATCCACCTTGCCCCCCCCCCCCCCGTTCTCTCTCTCTCTCTCTCTCTCTCTCTCACTCATTTCTCCCCGTCCCCAATCCCCTCTTTCCAGACCTGTATACTGAGCACCTTGATCTTCAGGATAACATCTTTCATCTTCCTGTATGTTTCCGAGTATAAATACGTGCATGCCAGTAAAGAATTATAGCTTTTATGCAATACTTTCCTAATGTAAATCAGATATAACGTATTATCAATAATATTCAATCCCTACATCCTTATATCCAGACCAATTTCGACCTCTAAAGATATCATGATGATCTGTATGATAGACATTTCCTCTTATAATTTTTGTTTTGATAGACATGTATTGTTATTTCTTTTTCTATTTTTTTTCAATTGTCATCAATTAAGAGAAATTAAAAAGGGCGCATTACAAAGTAACTATTCAAGGGTTCATTATATAGATGAAGCTTTTCTAAGCTAATTTAATCTAACGATGATTAATGAAAGTGAATGGCTGTCACAAGCAGTTTCCACAATCATCGCGGTATTAAGGTTCCCCAAATCGTGAAATGAGGAAACATAATATCAAGGATGTAATAGCCTTTAGAACCGCGATCATGGTGATATTCTTTTGACTTAATGCTGAATTTCTGACTCGTTTCGGAAACGTTACAGCAGGGAAACCTCAGTCAGAGACTGATTTGGCTCCTACATAGCTCATCCTGTGGCGTATTGCAGTCACGACTTCGACGTGCGTTTCGTTTCTTCCCATCGTCTTTCACCAAATTGGCATTCCCATCGGCAGCTCAGCACTGTCATGATGAGAAATGATTTCGGTCAAAGGCACTCAAGGCATCCTCCATAAATCCAAACTCCAGACTCCCCCAACCTAACCAGGGGGGATACACAACCAAATGCATAAGAAGTAAATACTGGAAACAAATAATTGTAAAAGCTCCCTCGGGTCCAGCGATAACTTTCCGATAAAGCATTCCCCGTCGAAAGATAAAACATCGACTCAAGTTTTGTCACTTTGGTCGCTTTTGGAAGCTCTTGGACGCAGCATACACAGTTTTGACAGGTATATGGATGGGGTGCTAGCTGAGGAAGTGTTAGGAGGAAGGATGGATTGCAAATGGGCCTCCGCTAACAACTGATCTGGGAGTTCATTTTGGATGGCGCAGTTTGTTGGCTACAGATGTATTACGTAGAGGGAGAAAACGGTTCATTCGGGTGCTCTGCTGCATGTCAAATACAGCACAAATCCAACGATATTATATTTCCCCTTGCGCTAGATGACGTTTAAAAGAAGAAAAGGAGAGTTTAACTTTGAAAGTTTGGGGGAAAACGAAAAGTCCTTTTATTTCTTACGTATAATCAAGCAAAATTTAATTTGAAAAAATTATCTGTATTTCTTTCCTTATCTATCTCATGTTTTCCATTTTCAGTGTTACTTATTCGCTGGATGACTGTGAGATGGCAATAAAGATTGACTTCGAAAGTTTGGGGAACGATAACAGTTTCTTTTGCTCCTTACTTACAGGCAGGCATTATGTCAAGCCCATTTAAGGCGTATTTCATGCCTCGAGGGAACGCACAACCTGGCCAAGCCATGCTGATGATCAGGAAAAATATATGCTACCACATCATGTATAAAAAATAACAATATCAAAGATGAGCAAAACAGAGATTTGTTGAATGCAGCTTCCTTGCTCTCACAAAAGCCATCATTCGTTAAACATGAGCTCCCTTCCGTAGCAGACGTCAACAGGCAGAGTATTTTCTTATAATAATTATGACCATTTATATAGCACAGCTACTACACTAATATATACTCTACTGCGCTTAACTTGACAAAGTACCGTACTATTACCCCTACTATAACCAGCCGCCATAATAGGCGCTAAGCATTCAAGGAATTTCTTCCTACCTGGTACCTATTTACTTCACCTGGATGGAGAGTGGCAAATGTAGATTAATGTCCTGCCATAGGACATTAGTGCCGCGGCGGGATTTGTGATCCACAATCTGGTGGTATATCCACTAGACCACGACACCTCTAGGCTCTACTTTCTTCACATCGACCATGAAGCTACATGCACCGACCGAGGAGGGAGGGGGCTTTCAAAAGAAATCCGAACCTCACGCTTCGTGAACAATCGATGACCATGGAGTTGACATGGAATTGAACCTAGAAAAAAGTTGAATAACCGCCACGGATACAGAAGCAGAATCCGACATTTTCATTCAAGTGAACAGATAACATTGATTGCAGCCCTCCTCCTGAATGTACAGCCTGCATCATTCAATTAACGAAAAACATTTTAACAGTCGCACCTTTGTTTTTCCACCATGGCACAATATTAGGTGCTATGGCATCAGGCATAGGCATGGCTAAGAAAATACAGCGGCCATCACGGCCATTGCATCATGAATATGTTTCGCTTTTTTTTCATTCTTCTTATTTGAAATGATACCCTTCCGTTTCATTAATGCATGACGATGGCGGCGGAGAAATGGCAAGGATAGACAGAGTGACAAACGATCACACGAGCGAAAGGGCAAGAGAGATGGAGAGAGATGGAGAGAGATGGAGAGAGATGGAGAGAGATGGAAAGAGATGGAGAGAGATGGAGAGAGGGGAGAGAGGGGAGAGAGGGAGGGGGTAAAAAGACAGATGATGAAGGAAAAAAGGTGGGAAAAGGGATACAGATAGGGACAGAGGGGGAATGACGACTACGACTTCGGAGGGAAAGCGGATAGGGAAGCATAAGAGATAATTACACTGAGGAGGAGTGGCTAATATAAGTTAGTAGAAAATGGTAGAAAGACATAGGGAAAGAGAAGGGGTATGATGAAGAGAAAGAGGGATCTGAGGAGAATGGGAGAGTAATAGATCGAGACACTGGCATCGTAGGACAGTATACGTGGTATACATGACAGGGCAGGAGAGGGAGACAAAATTACAGAGGACATGAACGACAGACGAAATGCAAGAGAGAGATAGGGGGAACCAGAGAGATGAAGAGAAAGAGAGAAGGAAAGAAAGGGAGAGAACGAGGGAGAGACAGAGACAGAGAGACAGAGAAGGGGCATGGAGTGAAGGGGTATTTTCCTTTCATGAACTATGCAAAGAGCTATCACTACCACGGCGAGCGAGTATCATCACTCGATAGAGTGGTGATCGATCGTTTTATTCACTGGATGTACAACTGTGACAATACGGGACGGCATCCCAGAGGCGTGGTAAGATACCATTCTCCAACAAAGAGCAGGGGTTGGGGGTCATAGCACACCTCCACCAATATACCCGATCGAAGCTCTTAACTGAAGGGAAACATTTTTTCACGATTTGCATTCTGTGTTACTGAGATGCTTGCATACTTTCAAGGACGTGTGCTCCTTTTAATTTCATTGAAAAAATAGATTCACAATGGCCTTAACCCTCTCGTTACCACAAGACTAAAATACTATTCACTTTGTACATAGTGTGGTTGACTTTGCTCCTGATAGGGCTAATGGAGGGTGCACTGTGGTATCCCCATTCTCTCTCTCTCTCTTTCCCTCTCTCCATTTATCTCCCACTTTCTCTCTTTGTGTGTCAGCCCCCACTCTGTCTCACTTTTACTTTCAGTCTGTTTCTACATCAGCAATGCATGGAGAGACAAAAAATTAGAAATTAAACCAACACATCTATACCAAGGGCCGAAAAGTAAAGTATATAAAGTTATACAATTTTCGTATCGTCCATGTTCAAGTCTAAATTTTATGTTCAGTCCTTTAACTAGCACTTATTATCTGCCTATGACATATCTATTTTTGTCAAACATGTGTGGCCATTACTGGAACACAGGCTGTAACTGTATTTTTATGCTTTTTATATTTTACTCAACGGATGCCCACAAAACTCGGACGCATTATTAATATATTACATCTGTCCTTATAAAAATAAAGAATCCAAAACATGACTTCAAGGACAATGATATTTGGTAAATCTGCTCTCTAGAGAGATCGGTATACTTTGATGTGATTCCTGCATGAACTAATATAAGATCTAGTACTTTTGAAAAGCAGGCCTATGTACGTCAGTTGAAGATACATAGCTTTTGGCTTTATCTTTGGACGAGGCATATTTAGCCCAACGCACACTATACGACCCGATTGCGATCCGATTTTGGAGGAATTTGCAATAGCATTTATTACGAACATTCAAACATGTAAAATCCTAATGATAGCGATGATTAATAGTCATGGAAGTAGAAAAAATAATCCTTTCTTTTAAATCGGAGTACTGCAGGCCTTCTTTGAGGAGCAAAAGTTTTTCAACTTTCCAAAACTTTGCTTAAAAAACGAAAGTACCCTTTTCCCTTTGGACTGCGTTCCTCGGGGAAAATACTATTCGTGTCACCTCGCGGTACCATGGTTCCAAACAGAACCTCTCATACTATTGCAAATTCTTTCAAAATCGAATCGCAGTCAGATGGTATAGTGCGCGATGGGCTTGTACGGATTGGGGTGCGCCTCCTGTCTCCTCCGCCCCCTTGGAGAAGACATCTCCAAAGAGGGGGTCGCT
Source organism: Heliocidaris erythrogramma (assembly GCA_025617745.1). NCBI lineage: Eukaryota > Metazoa > Echinodermata > Echinoidea > Camarodonta > Echinometridae > Heliocidaris > Heliocidaris erythrogramma. The sequence goes on from CM046859.1 coordinate 21,368,900, forward strand.
TGTAACAGGATGCTTGCTTGGACTACAAGTGAAAGACACAAACAACATGACAGGATCTCAATACCCGATTCATAATATTTAGACAGTATTGTGTGTCGCAATGATATTCAGCCGAGGAGGCAAGAACAAATATTAGAACAGACAGTCATCTCAAGAATCCATGTACCGCTGCCTAGACGCCACAATCCAGCCGTTAACCGGTCTTTAATTCGCAGAAAAGAAATGCAGGTGTAAAGCCAAAATGAAATCATGAAGGCCTGTCTAATGGTCTGGATTCAAAATAATTCTTTCAAAAATTAGAATTGCAAAGATATACTTATGGCAGTTGACAAACAAAACAATAATTATACGAAGGAGATAATTGTATTATCTTATTCGTGTTTTAATCAGGGATTACTCATGAGGTTATTAGCTACCGTCATACTACAGAATGTCATTCATGCTATCACAACACAGCTAGAAAAGGAGAAAATGAAAGACTGAATAGTCAGAATGCTTCAAAGGTATTACTGTACTTGATAAGTTTATGTGACTTTTTACCTAAAGCGAAGCGGTATGAAGGGCACTTGGGGCAATCTGTAAATTTGTCCATCTCAAGTTCTGCGGTTACAAAATTCTTTTCAATACAATAGCTGTCAACTATTACAGATTGTTTTCTAACTCCTATTCATTTCGTTGTCACTTCACCACCAACATAACGTGGGACCTGGTGTATCAAGGCTAAACACGTCTCACAACTTCTGGCGCTCATTCCGTGGCGTACCTGACCATGCTGACTGCATAGTACATCTTCACTCCGAGAATACATACATGCATTGGGAACAAATATTGGGTCAGAGTCTTGTACGGCATTCGGGTCGCTTGGGCGAGACTTGGAAGTTGAGTCCGATGGGAAAACATTGACAGTGCCCAAGCTGTCGACAGAGATGAGATAAGGGTCGAGATGACAGATGTGTAGTGACACATTCCCCGATCCAGATGGGATCAAGATGAAAATAGAGCAAAAACCTTTTCATGCCCCTTTTCCCCACTTTGTTCTAGCTTTAGGAAATACAGCAGAAATCCATAAGAGATAAGAATAAAACTTTACCAGAATTAAGGCTTACAAACACATTGAAACACTTACAAAATGTACATAAAAAGCAGGTTTCCCCGAAAACAGCAAATATTGTGATCCCACGCGACACAATTAGAAACAAAACAAAAAAATCACGTGATTATGATAGTTGACGGTATTTTCATCTTAAAGCTTTCTGTATTCAAAACGTGTGAAATTGACCGGTTGTAGAAGTCTAGAATATCACAATGTGCATTTAAAAAAAAAAAAAGGGAACAAAACGAATGCACCATCAAGCAATAAAAAGAGGGTTTCTACAAAACATGAGCTAAATCCTTTCACAATACTATTTAATATCACGTGAGTCTTTTTGCCAGATATCAGGTAGAGATAAAACGTTATAAATACCAGACTAGCAGTTCCACATCTTCATGAGATAGTATTATGCTACTTCCTATTATGACGTGATGGCGTTTTCCTAATACAGAATCGTGATATTAAGGCTAATAACAAATAATATTTATCAATATATATTCAGCATTCAAATCAATTCATCTTCAAGTCCAACTCCTGTAGTACGAGAAGCAACATGACTGTAAATCTAAAGAAAATTGACCGAAAACATGATTTATCTGCAGTATACTGGTGTTAGAAATTGGAAATGAGAACCATATACCCGCTATAGTTACACATATCCAAATGTTCAAGTTCATGTTCAGCTACCTAACAGAACTGTTCTATCCAATGAAACATTTTTATAATGGCAGTTATTATAATAAACTTGAATGTCTAGCATGTTCAGAAATTCCCTCCAAATTTCAGGGTCGCAGATGACATTTTCATCATTATCATGTTTATAGGTATATCATTCATCCACAGTTTTCTGGTCTACTTAAAATCATCATTCACACCATGTTGTGGCCATGTTACCTATATTAACATGTCCCTTTTGATAATCGTCATTGTCATCTTGAGAGGGCACGGATAGAAAAGGAATATGTGAAAGGAAACCATATAAAACGTGTTAAGCCTTTACTGGCAGGAAGGGGAAAAGACAGGGAGAAAGGAAAACTATAAAATGAAAACAAAGTTTAGATAAAAATGGAACGAATAGCAAGAATGGCCCCAATAAAATATTTGGAATAGCAACACATTAAGAAAGAACTTGGGAAGGAAAACATAACATGACCATTTTTGGTGAAAGTATTGCACTCAAGTCATTTTTGATTGCATTGAAAAGAAGGCCGTCTAAAGTAGTTAAGTATATCGGTTCACATGCATACAAATAGATTTTTAACAAAATATACAAAGCTAAGGTTTTCATGCTTCCACTTTTCCCTAGACTAAGAGTAAACAATCCCCATTCCCCGATGCTATCCTGTCTATTTCTAACACAACAATTAACAATTAGTCTCTAAACATTTATCCCATCATTTCGTACATTCAATCCTTAAGCTCCGATTTCAGACGCGCCGCTTCACACCTTCCCAGCATAAAAAAAGGATCGGACAGCCGGGGCAGAGGAGTTGTTGATGATTTTTGGCAGATCGAAATTGAGCGCCGCGCGGTTTTCGCGTTTGTATGCACAGTCGTATGGATGCAGGAGACACCACCGACACCTATACTCCTTCCCTGGCCAGACAAAACTTTGTGGAATCTGTTGACGCTGGAAACGACGTTAAAAGCATTTATCGCCGCAAGGTACACTTGAAACGATTTCCATCCATGTACACCGTTGATTCATATTTCCCAACATTTACCTAACCGGCATCGGATTTTCCTTCCCTGTCTAATTTTTCTTTTTTCTCTCTCTCTTACTCGTGAAGGCGAGCGGAGAACCTCGTGTCCATTACAAGGAAACACGAAGATATTTCATTCATCTATCATAATTAGGAGTCTGGAATGATTTCGTTACACCGCTGCTCAAAGCTCACGAAATGAGAAGCGAAAATGAAACCATTTTTTCTCCTTCTCTCTCTCCTTTACCGCAGCTTCAATTTTTCTCCTTCATTAGGGGCGGGATGTATCATGGACATCTTAAAATGCATAGATATTGGTTACACGGGCATATAGATGTTAAGGAGTGAGGCAAGCATGACTGATGAAAGGCATGGGTATCACGGCGAAAAGCATTTTTGCATACCGAATCTCCACATATCTGATTCATACTCGTCAAACAAAAAAGTGCAATGGTGACAAAGAATACTGGCAAATATGGGGAAAGAGAGTGATGGGAATTTGTCTTCCCATGATTAGTTTGTGTTACATGATTACGTTAAACTTAAGTGAACCATTACATGATGTATATTCTAGTTCCATGACTAATGTTTGAATAATAGTGCAGCCAAATAGTCATCAAAAGATTAGCAGTGTTTATTCAAAGTATATTCAGTATAATATTACTTTCATGCTGAAAAAGATTTTTTTAAACGATCAGTGTTTCTTATTTTAACAAATCAATTTTCTGAGACTTGGATTTCAACCCTATGGTTATAACCTTCGAAAATGTATTGAAATGAAAAGTTCTCAACCTTTTCCTAATTTTCTTTGTTTTCTGTCGGAACCTGCCGACATATATTCCAAATCTGATTTGATTTGATCTGATTCGACAAGCATATAAAGCATAGGAAATATGTAACATGGAAAAAATAATTACATATTCCGAAAGGTAACCCATGTAATCTATAGCGGTTACAGTTTATTTTCAATTGCAAAGTTTCTGCGAAGATGCGTGATGAAGACAGGAGAGGGGCGTGTCAATAATGGCCCAGAACTAAACGACCTACGGCGCCACTTAGACTATTTCTTACACAATCGAACTTCATTCCTTTCTCCATCTATCAAATAACAACAGCACTGAAAAGAAATTTGGAAAGACAGACCTCCCTCAACAGATGGGCTCAGCAAACAACAGAAAGTCTAACCACTAACATTTGAAAGAATTTACGACTTCAAACGAAATCGCTTAATCTGTCGGTCACGTGATCAAAATGGCGTATGCCTTTTCTCCAATGAAACGCAATCTATAAGTTGGCCACCACTTAGTGTAGATTTGTGGTTCCTTGCCGTGGTTTACCATCAATATTTTCTCGGAGCCAATCGGTGGTGGTCCGTTAGATGGCATCCATAAATATTGGAAGCAATCCCCAAACAGATTTGTTTCACTCTGACGGATTCGGTAAATATCACGATTAACGGGTCACTAGAGCTAGAAAGGCGGAGATGGACGAGGGCGATGTTTAGCTGCGTAAATTGTCACGGCTTTGTTTCAGCCCGTTGGTGTCTTCTTAATCGAAGCCTATCGTGCAAAGGGAAACACCTGCGCAAAGAAAAAAAACCAGGGGTCCGTGGCTTCCGCGCTCTGAAAAGGAAAGAATCAGAAAATAAAGATGATAAAATATTGCGAACGTTCCTTACATCAGTTTTATGCCAAAGTGGATGTTGAGATTAATGTATCCCTCTAAAAGACATATAAAAAGAGAAACAAGAAGATACAATCAACAAGGTGAAGATTCAACATAACTGTGTACAGATTTGATAAGAAATCGCCGAAATTCGTCTTCAGTCAAAGATTTTTCTTCTTAAACAATCAAAATGTGAGCTGAAATATGTAAAACCTGACTAATTGCTCACACGCTACGTGCTACTTAAAGTATTCTCATTATTATAGTTGACAGCTAAAAAGTTAGTAGGTCACGAGGGGGAAGTTTTATAGAGAAAAGAAAAGTGTGATGAATAGGGCGCCACGCGCGGCTGACGTCTGTTTACAAATAAAATGTAAATATAGCAGGGCGGGAGTAAACTGGTCCAAAATTTGGAATATTCTTCGTTCTTCTGGAGCAAAGTCTTTATTGTACCGAGAGGCAACATACACTCTGCAAAACCGTCATTACCCCCTCGTGTATTGAGAATGAGAATTACCGGTAAGTCATGCAAGCGTATACCAATCAGACCCAACTTCGGAAAAACGTTTGTACCTGATATCGATTTGACCACACAGAGGAACAATAATCAAAGTGAGGCAACACGAGTGCGTTATACAGCATCTTTAAAGATGTTAATGGTAAATAATCATTCGCTCGTTTTATTACACTGACAATTCTCTGCGTTACCTTTGTTACTTTGTGAACGTGTTTGAATCAATTCAATTCTTCATCAATTAATATACCAAGACATATGGCGACATTACTCTTTTCAATACCTTTCCATTTATAGAAACATTGAAGGTTGTTATTTTGTTTAAATTAGCACGCGAAGCTATGACCATCACGCATGTCTTCTCCGTGTTTAGTACAAGGCGGTTTTGATTAATCCATACCATTGATTCTTCCAATGCGAAAGAAAGTTTTTCTTCAACCTCAGCTACGCTACTTCCACTCACAGTTAAAGTGGTATCGTCCCCATACATATCAACATAATCACCAGATATACAATTTGGTAAAGTATTTACATAGATGAAAAATAATAACGGACCAAAAATAGATCCCTGTGGTACGCCCATCAATACAGTTAATGGATTAGATTTTGCACATTTAAAATGAACAGACTGTTCACGACCTGTTAAATAAGATCTGAACCATTTTACACATTCATGTGAACATCCAATAGCAGATAGCTTTTCTAATAAAAAATGTGATCAACTGTGTCAAATGCTTTACGAACGTATATGAAAGCGACTCCAGAGATCTGTCTGTTTTCAATGTTCCATGACAAATTATTAACAAATTTCATGAGTGCTGTTGCGGTAGAATGCTTTGCTCGAAAACCAGACTGACTGGAGTTCAATATATGATTATCGTCAATGAATTCAGAAAGTTGGCGATGTACAGCCCTCTCTATGATTTTGCTAACAGCAGACAAAACAGAAATTTGGCGGTAATTGCTTGGATCAGACATATATCACCAGCTTTAAAAATTGGAATTACTCGAGCTTCTTTCCAACCTTTGGGTACACATCCCGTGGTCAAAGATGTATTTACGATATCAGTTAACGATCTCGCTATCACCTGTTTCGTAATTTTTAGAAGACGACAAGAAATGTGGTAATCGCCATTAGCTTTACCTTTACACATGCGATCAATTTCCTTAATGACGAAATCCTCAGACACACAGTCCAAATCAAATTGTGAGATATGATTAATCGGAGTATCGTCACCGATATGAGATTCAGTTCTAGAAATTTTCAGGTGTTTTGTTATATTGGCAGCACAGGTAGTAAAAAAGCTATTGAAAGCATTAGCTATTTTAGGTGGATCTGATATACGAGCACCATCAATTTCCAAACTATGCGGCGATATCTTGCTGGATTTTGGAATTACACGTTTCAGACACTTCCATATAGCCATGGAACAAGGGATCGCACTCTCAACCTTTCGAAAGGTCAGACGAATGGACCACTATACCATGGCGCCACTGCCACGTTTCTAATCACACTTTTTGGGCTTTGAGAAATACTATTTCTCATTTTGATTCATTTGGAATCAAATCAATTGCACAACCTTTAAGCTACCTACTAATGCAGCCTGCGCAGACGATGCGCGGCTTTTCTGTCAGCGCGAACTAATTTCCTTAAAACGCTATTGACACGATACAAAAACATAGCGCTGACATGCTCCATGTGGAAAAACTCAACAAGAGCCTGAGAAAATCCACTGGGCATATTGCTCATCCCATTGGAAGTCAACACTTTAAAGCCTGTTTGCCGTCCCCACTAATCCGATGGTAATATCCGAATGCTTAGCAGGCAAGCGGAGAAAGTTTGAGATGCGGGAAGATTCTTTAGTCCCGCGTATAAACATTCTAGTCATGACAGGTGCTGACGCCGTGCGTTTTCAAGCTCGAGAACGTTGCAACAGAACTCGCTAAATCTTGTGATTGTCTGTCATAAGTCCGCAAGATGATCCTGTTTTCGATCCGTATTCGGTGACAGCGTTTCCTGATATTTTTGAGAGCCTTATAAACAGTGTGCGACACCTCGACAAAAGAAAAACAATCACGATGAATTTCTTGGCAACACACAGTATAAGGTATTCATGTTTGATTGGTCACGGTACAACACAATCTAGATACCCGACCCATTATGACTTCGCCTAGGTTTCTAAGCGCTTTGGTAGTACAGCGAAAGTCAAGACACCAAGATCACGAAGATACATAAATATGAAAATTGATTATCTTTCAAAACGAAATTAACTTTTGACACTGAATAAATCCATGCTACTCGTTCATTTTATCCTCAATTTGGCCCATTAACTCCGCCAATACACATTAAAAAAAATTACTTCGAATACTAGCGTCATTTTATAAATTCGGGTGGCCGTGCATTCGGCCGTTTGATTGCAGTTATATAGAGCGAAATGTTGTTTGCAGGAATCACATAATTTTTTTTAAAATACTAAATTCATTACTCTATAATTAAAGGGACGTGCAAGAAATATGGTTACCAAGTTGAGATAACTGAAATTAAGACAGAAGGGAATTGCATTTTCGACCCGTCTACAGGCATTCTTAATTTCTTAGAGAATAATCGAACCGCAGTTTGACATTTGACTGAAAGTTTTCCAGTGAAATTCTCATTCTCGTACGAATTCTTCAAAGAAATCCTTTAAACTCCGAATCTTACTACCTGGTACATCCGTTTTCAAAGGGTGTGTTGAGTGCAGTTGGAAGGCGAATGTCAAGTCGCTGGAACGACGGTTGAACGTGAACGAATTTGACCTCGAGTTTAGAAGAGGGTAAAGTACTTCGGCACTGAATCCTCTGCGATCATCAACGTTAATACATAGGTGAGTCGGGTATCTTAGATGATGACAAGGGGTTCATAAATGAACACAATCTCTTGTATCACTAACAAGCTCATTACCCGGGCAATTATCGGAAGAAGGGGTAAGGTGTGGTGAAGAAGAGGGGGGGGGGGGGGAGATGGGAGGGTTGACTGGAGGGGCAAATGGTAGGAATGATGGCTATACCATGCACTCCATGTCTCTACATATAGGTTACAGTAGTCGAATATCAGGATTCTCTTCTATCTTTCCAAAATAACTTTGAACTATAAACATCATCATTGTCAATCCAAGATATTCCCCACACATTACCATCAAATCGTATTTTCATAATACACGGAGTATGAGCATTTATGTGACCCTTTTATCAACCAATTCACGAGTCCGAAACAGTTGTGGTCTTTAACGATTTCCTAAGCCATAAATTTGAATGGGCCACATACATGAAACTAGTAAAACACACAGAGCAATTGCTTTTTGCTGGGCTTTGCTTCTATCATCACATACAATTTGCTTGCATCTACATCGAGAGCATGGGAAGCTACAAGCAAAATCCTATGAAAAAAAGAGATTGCTAGCATTATGCTATCGTCTCAAATGAACTGACATAAGAGGAACGACACATTAAAGTCATCGAATAAAATGAAGGGGCACATTTGCCCCTATACTATTTCAGACACCCCTAAAAACTCGCCCTGGGAGGGTAACGAACTACCTCCATGCATCCTAAGCACTTGAGCACCGGGTATGCCATTACCTACCCTTCAACAAGTACACCCTTGCCAAAGTCTATCCAAACGATAACATAATACCATCGCGTCATTAAGGGTTATTACCCTGTGCCATCATTGCTTCTATTAAAGAACCTAAATACGAAAACTATCCCCCGAGTTTGTGCGTTTGTTTGTCCACCAGAGTAACTGGATACCACTGAGATTTACACAACCGATTTCCGATGAGCACGACTCAAGAAGGGAGAGAGGGAGAGGGAGAGGGAGAAAATAAAAAAAAGTACAGCGGGTAAAAGCGGGGTGACTGCCAACTGGACTTGGAGTTTGCGCACCGCAGCTGAGATGTGGTGTAAAGGCTTTAAGTTCGTTATCTGCTTTCTTCATAAGATGTTAAAACATCGGGTCCTTATTTTGATTGGCTGACAGAGGTGAATCCGATTGGGCGGGCCTTCGTGTTCGGGTTAACGCAGTGTCTACTTTAATGACAGTTCAAAGCGAATCGCATTGGCAAATCCGGGGGGGGGGGGGGTGGTAAACCCATCAGGACCCCAAAAGACACATGTAATTTCAAGTTTTCTCTTCAGAGAATTAGAATTAGTAGAAAAATACTATTTTCTCAAGAGACTGCTTGATCTGGCACTGAACTGGAAGATATTTTGTACTCATAATTTTGTATACAAAAGTAATACACCAAATTATCACTTGGCTATGAAATGCCTAGTTTCCGTTTCTGTTTAGCTTCACTGATTCGACAATGAGAACAAATTATAATAGGAGCTAGCTTTTGAAGGATGATAGTGGGGTGTCACTTTTTTTTAATCGCTTTATTCATTTGAATCGAATGCTAATCACGGTATACCATTGGCATGTTGTCGAGTGTTGTTGAATGGTGATACAATAAGAACATACATGTAATTAATAAGGATAGGGTTCGCAATATGTATTACAAATAGCAACAAAGGTATGATGCATTAAAATCAAAATATAATGTATCACGAAGTAATACATGGCAATCCGCCGACACATGTTTTCTTCACTACGAACATTGATGGAACTGTTATGATTATATTTCCTTCAAATCAGTATCACCCCTCCCCTTACCTCAGTCACTCAGTCCCTCTCTATCTTTCTCTCTTTCTCTTAACTCTCACCCTCACTCCCAGTTTGCAGTTTGTCATACCCCCCCCCCCCCCCACTCTCTCTCTCTCCCATCTCTTTCTTCAATTTCAGATTTAATATTTCGCTTACACATTATTACTAGTAGCATGTGACGGCTTACGCTTTTCGGTTGTACTGAACGTCTATTGATGAATTTCTAAATAAATTTGACTCAGTTTGCGCTCCATATCTCTCTCTCCCTCTTTGTTTTTAAGTTTATTTCTTTTCTTTTATTTTCTAGAAGTATACCATCTCCTCGACTAATGTCTTTCATTCCGTGACGGAAATGAAATTGGTCTTGGGGCTAAAGCCCGCATTCTTTGTGTTTGTCCTGCAATCTACACGATGTACTCCGATTCCGTTCAACTAAGCAAACTCCTCCCAGACTGACCCTCGTCGACACGGCATCGCCCCAGGACCGCCCATATGTCGGTACCTATTACCACCTCGTTCTACAAACCCCCATCCCCAAAGCTACAAACTATTCCAATTAGTATCAATGGCGTCTCATTCGCGTAAACATCACCGCCTTCAGCTAAAAACAAGAGGACGAGGAGATTGTATAGGCCCTTCGTCAGAGGGGGCTGAGTCGCCCTGTCAACTCATTCAATTTCTCAAGTGGACAGGGAATACAGAGAAAAGGGCAATCAAAACTGATACATCCAATAATGTAACAAGATCAAACGCGAGCGACGGGTTATCAGAGCGCTTGTCATCGACATAAAAACCTAAGCAAATAGGGCATTTCACTATGCGTATTAGGAATTATTCTCGCGGCATTTTTTCTTCTTTTTGGTAAACAGAAATGTGTTGCTCTCGCTAAAATATTTCGCCTTCTCTTTCGCGTCTCTGCCTCTCTCCCACTCGAGCCGCCCCACAGGTAAGTAAATTGAACCGCCTCGCTAACGAAAGACGTGTTCTAGTTTGACAACAAAGAAAGGGAATACAACTACAAAGAATTATGACTACAGGGTGGGTATCGGTGTTGTGATGAGAGGGCTGGCAGCCGCAGGACTAAAGGAGCTGGCCAACTTCAGAGGAACCCGACTGCTCCGCCACAACTTGAGGGGGGTAAATACCTCTGATCCCGTTGAAGTGATGATCTAACTGGATACAAGTGCCAGTGTACACATGGTGTGATCCTCTGGGGAAAGTTGTGCAGTCACAGCACTGGACTCGACACCACTGTATTTGCATCGGCATTCTATACCTGTCACTAACACGTATGATCGAACTAACAAGGCGATTTGGCTACGCCTTTGGGCGCTTACTGGCACTGTCAGTTAAAAATGTGCTATATAGGTAAAAGGACATTGTATATGCATTAAACGGAGATAGAGACGTCAAATGAAAGACCGAGAAACAGGTATTCACATAATAATTTCCATGAAAATAACCCTATTTTTCAACATTACAAATAATCAAGCAACCACAGTCCCTCCTCGGCTTCCATATTGAACCGATTGCCTCGAAATACCTGGAAAACAAGAATAAGTCGCGAACATAACTTTCCTAAATAGCAAGGTCGAAAGTTACAGTCGTTCAGTCTATGGCCTATGCCATGTGAACATATGAATAACCCTTTACATACTAGTAGCCCTTTACAATTACACAAAATTCATTTTAATAATACATGTATGTCATAAATATCATGTCATATTTTCCAGGAATGTTCGCAATCGATTAATCACGAATAAGTGGTAATCCGCACATTTCTTAACTGGCACAGACCTACGATGATACTTTAAAAACCATAATCCAACTTCCGTCGCCAATATAATAACGATGCAGAGAAGTACAATGTATTTTTCCTGAAAATCAAAGGGTTTACAAATACAGTGAGTCTGTTTTAAACCGATAGAAATAAACGCGACATTAAAGGCCTATAATTGTGAAGAATATTCGGATGACTTCATTACAGAAGGAGGTAATGGCCTGAAATAAATAACTGGGTCTGCCTTGCCAGACTAGCGGGGGCTGTGAAGCCACAAGCAAGGCAGGTCACCCGGGGTCAAAGTCAACGATAACTCGCCATTGGTAACCGAAGCAATTTCCCCATTATCCACTTGTATCGAAAGTGAGCTTAATTCCTCCTCGGGGATTCCCCCCGCTCCTCAACTTGGCCCTTTCTCCAAAATCTTCCCCGCTTGCTACAATAACAGTTCAAAATCGACTTAAGATGAATCACTGAAAAGCCGAGATGGATTTGACAAGTGTATGTTTGCAGCCTAGAGTAGCGGGGGGTAAAATAGAAGGAGGTTGCCGAAGGTAATCACCATCCCTCCCTTTTTTCATATTTCCTCCTGATCTTGAACGGAATTATCCTAAACGCCGTCTGTAAACCTTGAAATTGTTTGCCTATGGCCTTACATAGAAAGTTGCATGGGTGTCAAATATTCGCAGATCAATTACATAAATCTATTTGGAGTAAGCATTTGCATAAATGAAATTTGGTGATGATGCAAAGTCGAAACGACACCTGGGTCCCGTCTTATAAATGATACAAGTCCTCCAATCAATCGCAAAGTTACGACCGCATAACATTCTAATACATGTTTGTTAAGAGTTGCTATTAATATCAATCTCCAGAAGCGTTGCGAATTATTTGAATCAATCGCACCTCTTTTTTAAGACCTTAGACCGGGGCCCTGGCCATAAAAATTCTTGGTCTCTAATATTACTAATTATTTTACTCCCAACTACCCCAACGTCATGACTACGACACAAATATATCATAGGGCGTTCTATCATTTGGTAAATCATGGGTAAATTAAAATTATATTTAAATTATCAAAGTTCGGTAATAACGTTCCAATAATAGAGCTTATCATTTAACAATACAATATTGCATCTTCACCTTCACATCGTACCTTCATTAATACTAGGAGATTGAGAATACGAAAAAAAGGCGAGAGGGGAGGTGACAACTGCCCCCCCCCCCTCCCACACACACACACATACACACTGGAGAACAGTGGTATGTAGGCATGTATATCACGAACATGAGAAATCGATGGGAGGAGAAAGCAGGCACAATAGATGTGAGATAGATGGTAAAAAAGTATGCTGGATCGAAGGCATCATACAGGCGAGGGGTTTCTTAGATGATTAAATGATTTCATCGCGACGCTCGCATTTGTTTCTACTATGTTATGATAAATCATCGGTATAATTTATTTTACTGAGTACATATATAAGGTATGGTAGTGTGGTATGATAAACAATGGCCTGAAATCACAAACCATTGTATACAGAGTTGCCTGTAAGCACGAAAAATAACCAATGTACATGACTTTTGTATAAACAGACATGTGAAGTGACCAAATTAAAGAATACATTATTCAAGAAAATGAGGGATATGGCATCAAGAAATGTGTTAGACCATTTGACAGGGTCATCTTATTAGAATAAAATTTATGATTTATTGATTTAATAAAAAATGTATCCAGAATTTGTTCTAAGAAAAAGAAGAATTAAGGAGTTACAAAGGGTAGAAATGGGTGATATTGCCCGGCAAGATGGGGTGAACTAGATGTATAAAGAGCAGAGAGAGGGAAAACGAAAATTGACAATGAAAACAAGAAGATCCCAAGAGTGTACTTCGGCGAGTTGCCAAACAGAGAGAAATAGTAGCCTAAATCATAGTTGAAATAAAGAAAAGGGGAGTTAAGGGGAGAGGAAGGGAGTAAGAGAGAGAAAGGGCACGAGGAAAAGATAGGGGATAAAAATGTAATATATAGACCAACATGCCCGGCGGCCGTATATCATTAGAAGCAAGAGGGCTGGATTTATGCTAGTAGCACGTAATACCCATATAGCTGGCGGCTGCCAAAGTTTAGCAATTACTATTAGCCCAGTTCATCCGTTTCTTTAATGGCGCTCGACCGTGATCCGACCAAATATTGACACGTGATCATCACTCATAAAGCCATGAGGTCAGTGAGGAGAAAAGAGTAAAAGACACAGAACGGGTTACCCGAGTTAGCTATCTAAATATCTCCAGTTGCCAATGACCTCATTAAGTTTCACTGACTTTTGCTGCAAAGCTATTAGTATTATCATCACGAGCACCACGTGTTTTGGAATGGATAATATTGCGCTACTTTTTCGTTTGGGAAAAAGCTTCAATAAGGCCTTCTTACAATTTCTTACGGTTAAATCTCATTTGATGCGTTAATTGTATCAACTTTCTCCAATTAAAAAAAAATAATAACTCCCTCCTTAATAATATACTTGAATCCTAATTACTTCTGATTATTCATGTATATTATGTAGGCCTACAGAATGATTGCCCTGGTGTGCGTTATTGACAATATCTTGTGTTATCATTAAATATTATCCAAATACCATATAAGGAGATGTTTAAATGCATTTTACTAACAGGAAACCTTCATTCCGTAACAGGGCCTCCAAAACAAGCATTGAAACATCCCCTTATTTTGAACTCGTTCAAAGAATTATATGTCTGTCTCTCTCAATATTTGAAAATGAATAAGCTACGTGAACCCCGTCTTCCATGTTATAAGAACTAAGTAAATAGCGAAAAGGAGTAAAATACCAGGATGTTTCTCATTTTGGCTCCCTGTTAAACAGACCTCCATGGCGGGAAGAAAAGAGACTTTCGAGATCAGGTTGGTGATTCAAAATTTATTGTAAATGTAAAGGATTGGTAAAATTGAAGAAAATAAAACAAAAAGTTCAGCGAGGGAAATGCTAACACGTCCCTTTCATTCAGTAAAAGAAAAAAGAAAATCGTATGAAACCGATATATCTCTGTCGCAGAAATATTGCCCATGTGCAATGTCTTTGTTTCTTTAAAGTCAACTCCAATATTTTCCTTTCCTAAGCCGCAACACATGTGGAAGGCATTAAGCCACGGGGGTGCTCGATGCGCTAATCCCACCCCGCTCTAAGCAGGCCTGGTTTCGACACGGGGTTTTACATCTCAAGACGGGGCGGGCGGCCTGATTAAAGCGGACTGATCCCCGCCAAATTGTCGGCTCACCTGGCGAGTCGATTGACGTACACGTCACAAGATAGACTGGCAGGGAATGGTTGACTAAATTGAAGTTAAGAGCGTGGGAGGGGAGACGGGGAGGGGAGAGGATATGGAGTGGGCGTTATGTCAGTAGGAAGGGGCGTGGGTGAGTGAGAGTGGGTGAAAGGGGAAAGAAGTAGGGGTGGGATTGAAGGGTGCGGTCATTGCAAATGGGGGCCTATCCCTGATAAAGCGCAAGGTGGTGATAAAAATCACCAACTAAACTTAGTCAATACATCACGTAAGTTATGTATCGCTCAAAAGCTGCTACAATTGTGAAGTGCTCACTTCGAAAGAAATATACTTACCTGTACTACACAAACATCTAATTTCCCAGTCCGAAGGGGAAAAAATGAATAAATTTTCAGACAGTGAAACAATTTTTATTGATGTAGAAATTGATGACAGCAGGAAAAAATATAAGCCGATTGAATATCTATAGATCTAGAAGAATTACAGGAAAAGACATCACTGAATATTAGCTACATCAATTATAATCTTAATGACTATAGTTTACTTACACATAGATGCCTTTATCGCTTAAATCATTGCATTACGTCAGCACCAGATGTGAACATATTCAACACTTTCAATTTGAAGTTAATGGAATTGAAAGTTGTCAGGGATAATACAATTTTTTCTTAGCAAAATATTAAAAAAAAAAAAATTCTAGCCATTCCCTATATCGTTCGTGTTAGGAGACTGTTGCTCGGTTTACGTCGCCATTAGATGTGAACATACTTTTAATCCCTCCTAATAAACATTAATTAAACTATCGCATAGTAAAACCGGATGGTTCCTGCATTTAGTCCACACCAATATTAGAATTTAGTTGCCAATAGGTTAAGAAAAAATGGCAAAATGTACACCGTCCTGAGCTAGACTCATAGTTCTGAACCCAGAGCAGCTATCGAAACAAGTGTGGGTACAAAACCGCGATCCTCGCCTTAACATCAGTCGTAAGTGATATCATAACCACAGAATGGCAGGACTAGCCCTTGAGGCGGCGCAATTGCCTAAAGTAGCACGACATTTTTTTACTTCTAAAAGCAAATTCTTCCGAACCTCAAACTTCAACAAAATGCTGATTGGGCTATATGGATGAAATTGGTCCTTAAGATTTAATTTCTCGTCGTCTTGCAATCCCTTCTTTTTTAATCGATTGATGTTGAAGACCCGCCATTTCAAGAAATCTTGTTTCATGTCTTTCTCGTTTGTCTTTTGATCATGAAAGCATTGGACAGACATTGCTCCTCTAACTGTTTTGCTACTGCTTGGTAGGTGCGACCACTTTCTGTGTAAAAAGAAAAATGGGTACACCACTTTTCGTTGTGGTTATTATGGTGATTTAGGGAAAGAAATAATTCCGTGGTAAGTGAAGCGATAATATTCTAACATTCTGAGAGTGGCAAGGTGATATAAAAAATGTCAGAGTCCCCCCCCCCCCCTCCCCCTCAATTAAATCAACCCCCGTCACGAGGAATTGCCTCCATGTTACATTTCATTCGCAGAGAACAGATGAGAGCTGATATTCGCTGCTAAAACATGTTTTTGGTCTCCGGTGTGTTTTTCTGGCTCAAGAGAGTGATCAAACATCAACATGACGATGTGTACACAGGGCTCTCGCCAGATATGCCATGTTTTCAAGACCGGCGTTTGTCTCTCCTCTTCGGGCAATATGAACCTGGGGAACTGCTTCAGGTGAGAGATAAATACGAGAAAAATATAAGAGGGGGAAAGTCTTAAAGGAGAAACGAGAGCAAGCGTGGACTGTTGTAAAGCCCGAGAAGTTCTGGCAGGATTGAATGAAAGGCGGGTTCTTGCCCGTTTCGGCAGATACCTGTGAAAACAATTCGGACGCATTGGCATGTGTGAGGTGACAGCCATATCATAATTACGTACCCTTGCCTTCAGAAGTCCTTGACAAGACTAAGAGTGGAAGAAATCATAACAATTGAACATCCCTACTTCTTCCCTCCTAAGTTGAAAAAGAGATATAGGATTTCGAGAGCGAAAACACGGGTTCATGGCGGAGTTTGTGGAGGTAAGCCATGGCGAGCGGCTTACAATTATTTTCGCATTTTGGTTGCCCTGATTGGCAGGGTTCGCTTACAAAACAACTCGATCCTC